>JARFJB010000379.1:817500-962500 GCA_036346205.1 Vesta saturnalis | reverse complement strand
TTGATCCTTTGTTTTCCTGCGTAGTTTCTAATGTAGAGTAAAGATAATTAAGTAATGCATATTAAAATTAAGCGCATTAATTACTACAAATGAGAAATAACTAATTATTACTGAAGAAACGATACAAACCAATGACTATTAACCAAGAATAGACTTAGCATTCCTTATCATTTTATAAGGAATTGTTTTTACTCCAACATAACGCTAGGGCAAAGGGGAAAAGGGAGGGGAGCATTCAGGCAGCGACATAGTCGTACATTTCTGGAGGGACTATGGTTAATAATAACGTCAATACAACCAAACAATAAACGATTAAAAACAACGCTATCACGTATTTTTTTATTAAAAAGTTGTGGTAAAATATGACAGTATTTGCGCTTCAGGTTAATAAGCAGATAAAATATGAATTTTCTAATTTTTGCTTACGTCTATGGTTTGTTTACTTACCGACGAAACGTTAGGTTACGATTTAAATAGTTCATTTTTTACATATTACGCACTGTCTCGCCATTATAACACTTGAGTTATACAAAAAACAACAAATAATAACGTTGCACTTATCTAAACTTTAGCACCACTTAAGGTAAAGGACAGAACTGGAAAAGAAGCTAACAACCACCTCGCAAGAAGACGATGGGGTCGACAAAGAACAAGAACAGCGATGGAAACGACAAGAGATCAAGATACAACAACTAGGTGCTCTATTACAACAAGTAGAAGAAAGATTGAAGAAAGAAAAAAACACGGTTCAACTTAAGTTATGGCAAGACAAGATTCAGCGCCAATGGACTGCAATTGAAGAACTGCACGAACACATCAAGGTACATGAAACAAAACATCAGAACAACGAGTTCGAGAAAACCGAACAATGGTGTGACCAAATAAGCATCGAACTCGGAAACAAAATACAAATGGGTGGAGATAAGACATGCAGCATCAAGATGCCAGAAATAAAGCTACCTATGTTCAGCGGTGGCTATGAAAATTGGATGACATTCCAAGACCTGTTTGACAAAATAATACACTCCAATAAAACGGTGACAACAATAGAAAAAATGCAGTACCTTAAAAGCAACGTCACAGGAGAAGCATCAAAACTAATCCAACACCTTCAAATAGCAGAATGCAATTACAGCATGGGAAATTCTCGAGAGCAGATGCAACAACAAACGGTTAATGGTAAAAGTTTTAATAGACAAAATTCTAGACTTTCCCACTATCCAAGAAGCCTTCTGGGGTCCTCTTATTGTCCACATAGTAGCAAGAAAATGGGACGCAGAGACAAACAAACTATTGCAACAATCGCTGAAAGCACCAAATGAAATACCACTAATGGAGGAAGTAATGGAATTCCTCAAAATAAGATTCCAGTCAATGGAAGCGATGTCCCAGGCAAGAAAATCACACCATACTACCACACGAGGACAGCCCCAATGGAACCCCAGTGGCAGAATAAACGGCAAGCATGCGTCTACTGCAACCAATATCACAAGTTGGGTGACTGCATCAAATTCAAAGGGTTGTCAACACAAGCCAGGATCACATTCGTGAGAGAAAAACGTCTATGTTTCAATTGCATGGACCACAGTTCCAACATCAGATGCCAAGTAATACGGCGGTGCACAACGTGTCAGTACTCGCACCACACATTACTACACCAGGAATACAAAAAACCTGCAACACACCAGCAAACAAAATCGGCAGCGCACGCATCAACCAAAGAAGTTAAGGAAGCATGCAGCCCTGAAAATAGAAAAAAAGAAGTTTAATAGCTACAGCCATTATCAGAATAAAGGACATCTTCGGTGAATTTCACATGTTACCAGTATTAATGGACCCAGGGTCACAGGCATCATTTATTACGGAAGATTATGCACAGCTACTAAGACTACCAAGGCAAAAAGTACACGCCGAGATCAGCGATTTAGGAGGTTCCACACCAACCAAGGCAACCTCAAAAATAAACATCCAACTAAAACCTTTACATCCAAGTACCTTTTCACTCACCACAGAAGTTATAGTGCTAAAAAAGATCACGGAGAATCTCCCCATGAAACAATTCAAGTTCGACAACAACCAGTGGACAAACCGAATATTGGCAGATCCCACACTCAATAAACCAGGGCCAATAGACGTGCTCCTGGGAGCTGAAGATTACGCAAAACTAACACTAGACGGGGTAAAAAGAACAGGCGACGTATTAGGTCAGAACTCAGAATTAGGATGGATTTTGTCAGGGCAGATCTACACTCCTAAAAAAGAAGTGACGATAGACAGTATGGTGTCACGGGAAGAAGAAACGCAATTACAAAAATTTTGGGAACTCAAGGAAATTCCAAGGGCAGTGAAAATGTCCCAACAAGATGAAGAGTGTGAAGAATACCACCAATAAACCACGGTGAGGAACCCGGATGGAACTTATACAGTAAAAATTCCATTCAAAAAAGATCCAGACACGCTGGAAAACTCAAGACCATTGGCAGTCGCAAGATTACTACAGCTAGAGAAGAAATTTTGAAAAGACAACAATTTGAAGAAAGGTTACAAAAAATTCATGGACGAATACCCCCTACTAGGGCACATGAAACTGGCCACCAACCCAAATGAAGACAGGGTGTACATACCACATCAGGCAGTTGTGAAAGAAACCAATACAACGACCAAGCTGCGGGTAGTATTTGACGCATCATCTGACTCCAACGGGAAGATGTCTGTAAAACAAGATGAACAACAAATCCATGTATCAGGATACTTCATCATTACAGAAATCATGCAGTATGTCGTATTGAAAATAAGTCCGATACCACTGAAGATTAAAAACGGGACATATGGGATAATAGAAGTAGAACCTGGAGTCATTGCCGTAGAATACAACTCTCAACTCTACTTCCAGATATCAGACGAAAAACTAAGAAACAGTGTATTCATCGAAAGACATACAATGATACGCACACCTACAGTAGTAAACAGCATAGAGCAGGGACGAAATTGTATAATAGATCAACTATACCAACGAGTGGACAAGAATTCATGCAGGACATCAATATACAAAATAGATGGAATAATCTGGAAACAACTATACATGCCCAACACATGGATGTTCATAACAACAGATGTGGTCAAAGGAGCAGTAATATGCAATGGAGTAAGACAAGACATCACATTAAACCAAACTGGCATCATCCAAATCTCATCAGAGTGCTTAGTTCAAACAAAGCAAGTATTCTAAGTCCCACACGTCAGGACAGTGTATCAGTAGTTACAAGTTATCATAAACCAGTGCAAATAAACATGGCAGACACAATCCAACACAAAACTCAAGTTAACACCACTCAGAAGGAAACCATACTAAAGGCAACAGATCAACTAAGTGACTTAAAACAAGAAGAAGAAGCAATCCAACAAGATATAATCAACACCCACTGGGAGAAGATATCAGACTACACAGTCTCGCAAGTACAGCAATACTACTAGGAATAGCCCTAGCAATCTGGGGGGCATACAAGGCATGGACAAAAATACATCGAAAGAAAAAACCCGGAGAAACAGAAGAAGAAAGATTCTAGATGGAACAACTTTACGCCATCCCAACCACCTCGTCGCGGCAGAATGTTCAATCTGCAATTGAACATGAATTTCGGACCCGGCAGGATGTTTAATCTTGCATAGATTAAACAGGATATTTTAACAATTTTTTAGTAATAAATTGAGAAATATAATTAAAATTAAGACATAACAATTAAGAAATATGTAAAACGATTAGTAAGTAGAATGAATATAAAGCAGGTTAATTATTGCAACAATCGTGCTGATACAAAAGTGTGCAAGGTTGAAATTACACATACACACACATATTATGTACATTATAACTAGTAAGCACAAAAAGGCGCTTAAGTGAATAAACATGACCTATTAACTGGGTCAAACAATAAAATACGTAATGTTAAAATCTGTATATAAGGTGTAAATAATACCAAATAAATTAGTCTTTGAATGAATCTCATTTTTATTCAATTACTCAAACAGGGTTGTGAGGTCTAGTCTACAATTGATACGAGTGACGGCGTATCCCTCACATTAAACCCCAAACACTCAATCTCTCTAATCAGAGAATTGAACAGACGGAGAGTTGCCACACTTTTAAAGAAAACAACGCAAACATTAAACGAACTAGTACAATTTACTGAAAAAGTAACATAATACTCTTTAATACATTTCAAACCATGAACGAGTATAACAGATAGGAAAAACATATTTCCTTAAACTAAAAAAAATATACAAAAAAATAACGTTTTTGCGTCGTCTCTCCTTCGGCGTACGGAGAGGGCACACTTTCCATAACTTTCCTTTTTCTTTCTCTCTTACATCGTTACACGTATTTAAATAAATGGTAGATGTCTCGTGCAAACATTTTTTGCGCAGCAAATCTAATCTACCGTTTGGTTGTACTCTTCAAAACATTCAACATAATGATATTTTTCTTTGGTTGGTTTCGCTTAATATTCTTCACGTCTTCCTTCTGAATGTACTTTTTTTTTGTATTTCCATCTGATTTTTTAAGTTTTTTTTTGAGATTAGCTAAAGAGGCTTCATCGCTTTCATCACTTTTTACTTACTTTATCTATCCTTTTTCGCCTTTTGTTTAAATCCACAAATTTCTTGTTTTCATTTTTCTTTGCATTTTGTTTTTCTTTCTTGTATCTGGATCTAGACAATTTCCTACATTCGGATCTAGTTTCCGTATCTAGATCATATTTCAGAGATCTTTCAAAGATCCACTATGAAAACAGGAAGTCATAAATCATAAACTCATAAACTAGTAGATATTAGGCTAAGTCACTTAACTCAACACTACACGATGGCATCGGGTGATTACTGATCGACAGGAATTAACGTAAAACTTGCATCTAAGCTTTTAATACTTTTAAAAATAGACAGGTTGTGTTGTTTGTATTAGATTTTTCTGGAACTAAATTTCTGGTTTATTCTTGAAAAAAGTGGCGGTAAATGTTAAAGATTAAAGGCAGGATAATAAGAATACGATTAGTTCTTCAGTTCTGCAACACATGTGAATAGGGCAGTCAAGGTAGCACACTTATTATTTGTTAGAGCTATGATGACCATTATATCTTGAACGGTAAATTTTATAAAATTCTGTCAAAATGCGACAACAAGATAGTGCTCATTGTCTAAACTGTCCTACTATAATACAAGGCCAAGTGACTTGGACAGGAAATATTATTCGAATTGAAATTACGTTTAATAATTCCATTTATTATTAATAATGTTATTTAAAATTTAATAACTCAATTTCTAAACAGAAATTTCTAAGCTTTTTTAAAGTAACATGTATTTTTTCATTTCTGTAGCGAAAACATCCAGCGACGTTTAGCAAATTCGACGCAGAGAAGACAGCAAAGAAAACTAAACTCGAAAATAGCTTGTGCAAGCCCACTAATACTACTAAGACCAGCATTTTCCAACAAACTGTTACAAACAAATCGGTGCGTAATAGACTAATATTAATTGTCTCCCAACCCCACGCCCGCCACTATTCGACCGCGACAGAATTTTTTTCACAAACATTAATTAAAAATATAAATATTTTTATACAATTGTTAAAATTTTAAAATATTTACATATTTTTAGTTAATCGGTTATTTACTGCATTTCTCATTTTATTTTTTGTTACAAAGACGATGCTTCCAAATTCCAATCCAAAGCCGGAAGTTGTAAATAATCATAAATTCAAACAATAACATTTTATGGTTTGGTAGATACCTGGCAGGCGGACATATACTTCTTATGAAATATAATAAAAGAGTAATATTATATATTTAATTACATATTTACCTTTGAAGTTATTCGTTTATAACAAAAACTTATAATAAAGAGTAATATTGTTCACCGTAACTAGTTTGCTGTATCGGTAAACCCTTTTATTGTCAAGAACTGTTAATCCTTTTACGACGAAATGTTTGTTAAAAGTAAACGGATTGGTTATTGTTATTGGAAGATTTTAAAGCAAAAAGATTCGTTGTAAATATATAAATTGCAATGCAAATAAAATACTTTTAAAATAAGTGTAAATGTTGATCAGAGGACTTGTGGAACATCGTCGACAAAGAAAGGTTCCCATTAATAAAAAAGCGGCATATAAAAACAAATCGTTTTTCGGGTCACATATTTATGCGAATCGTTGTTTTCAAACATGAATTTAATAAAATCACGATATAGATTTCGACTCAACGATGATTGTTTGCTAACAGGATTATCGTCATACTATCCTAATTACCAGGCGCTGGCCAATGAAATGTAATGCAATACCAAGGATCACACTGGCAGATTGATATTTTTTTTAATGTTTTTTTTTATCTTTTTTAAAATGATTTCTTTGTATGTGTTTTTTGTTTAGTTTGTATTGTATTGTGATAGGTTTATTATAAAAAATCTTCACAGAATTTTAAGAACGTCGGATCTTTATGAATACTGTCACCCCCACAGTGGGTTCACTATCCCATCATCCCTCAACGCGACTACGTCTTTATTTCCTATACCAACCAAAATATGCCCAAACTCACCACTAACGTCACCATTGATTCGTCAACATTTTAAACATTTTTAGTAGATCACTGGCGACAATTCTACCTACCTTTTGGGCCGTAATACTACATTACAAATGAAAACTGTTATCATTTACTGAGGGAAAAACAATTAAGTGTATGGAAAACGTAAATACAAATACACCGTTATAATAAAAAAAGATAAGTATATTAATATGAATGATAATCGTGGAAAGTTTGGATTTTCTTGAATCTAAAAGTATGGTTGTTTAAAACTGATAATTTAGTATTTTAAAACTGTTATCTCAAAATTGTAACATATGCTTAATAACAAAATAAATGTTATCGAAAACATTTCACAACGTAGAGAAAAGAGAAGTGAATGTTTCTAAACATTCAAACACTTTCACTTAGAGATCGGGCGAGTTTAATCGTTTATGTATTTGAGTTAATTTCAAGAATCCAAATAGGAATGTAACCAGTAATACTTAAATTGTGTTTGTCTATTATCCCAGCTTTTATTTACTGTCACTTTTAATCTCAGTAGTATAAACACTACTTTTAGCACCAGAATTAAAACTAGAAATTTATACAAAATTATACATGGCGACTCACGGTCGATGTTAGGTTAGACGTTTACGGAAAACGAGACATTTGGTTATTTCTGTAATTGGATCTGCTCTATCCACCTAAAATATTTACAGCAATGCGATGTTGTCGCTTTTACAAAGAAGTACCATCATCTTCGATATTTTAATGTAACACTGTATATTATTGCAACTACCTCTTCGCCGTTACTTTTTTATTATTTTTCTACGATACTACCCTATACATATCTTCAATGGTTTTCGATAAATTAATTAATTTCTATATTTTATGTTCAAAACAGCTCCATTTAAATGTTTATTACTGCAGTATTTGGATTCATCAAAAGCTGAGATATCGTGTGTAACTTACCAAGGTCATGTGTATCAGTTCTGTGTGAAGGAATTTATTTTCTGTTATACAGGGTCGTTCAAAATTCGTGATTTTACCTTTATGTACATACAATAATGGTGAATAGTTCATTTTGTGAAATGAAACACTATATGTCCCTTCAAATGGTGTATCATGTTTATTATACATAAATAGTGAGGTTTTCGAAATAAAAGCAAGTCTCTTTAAAAACCTTATTATTTTCGCATGTTTCATGTGAATAACCATGAAATGTTAAGGTGGTACATGCCAATATGAAAATTTGACAATTTTAACATTATTAGTAGAACACTCGAGCGTTTATCAACAATAGTGAATTGCGAAGATTCAGACTGGAGGGAAATATACATTCAGATGGAGTTTTGATGAAATCGTTTACTCTTCATGGATAATGTGGCCAAATTATATGTACCCTGATTTAAAACCAATGAACGAGAGAGAGTTTGTACTATTACATAATAATTTCATTGATTATGGGTCGAAACTGAAACCACAAGGACATTTACAGAAGCTTGTAACTTCAGATGAAGACAACATCATAAATGCTTTAGCCTATTTTCACTCATGCTTCTGTTTAAAGGATCCTGGATAAATACAATATGCCCATACAAGTTTATAAAACTTCAAGCCCTAAAACCAGCAAAACATCCAAATAGAAACTTTTGTGAAACCATTCTGATTAGCACCCAAGAAGATCCAAAGTTTTTCAAGAAAATCATTTGGACAGACGAAGCTAAGTTTACAGGGTATAAGATTTCTCATTTACAATGAACCGTTAAATTCTAACAAATATCTTGAAATTCTAAGGTCAGTGGTGAACGATTTTTTGGATAATCTACCATTAGAAGAATATTCTACGTGTTGGTATAAGTTGGATGGGACACAGGCTAGTTGCACCGGGGAAGTAACAATGGAGCTATTCGAAATATTCGACGATCGTTAGCTCAAACGTTTAGGACCGTGGCATTAGTCTGCAAGATCACCCGATCTTAAGCTTTACTTTTGGAGTAATTTGAAAAGAAAAGAGTACATGATACTGGTACGTAGTAAACAAGACCTGCGTCAGCCAGTGATCAGTTGCATTGAAGAGTTAGATGCCAGTGAGATACGAAGGGCTATAAATGAATCTGTAAGTTTCCGAATTTTAAAATGTTTGGAAACCAACTATCGTCATTTGCAAAATCTATTGTGAATGTTCTCTTTTTTTTTACTTACTTTGTATTGTATTGTCATTGTTATTTGATGTATAGCTGTATCTGTTATTTGTGTGTTAAAAACAGTTTATTTTCTGTTTCGACCCATAATTAATGAATTTATTTTGACACCGTTCAAAACTTTCTCTCGTTCATTGGTTGTAAATCAGGGTACATTTCAATGAATTTCCTGCATGCTCTTGCTATGATTTTGAACGACCCCGTATAACGCGTAGCAAATTCCTTTACTCAAAACTGATACACAGAACCTTTGAAAACTACATACGAAATCTCACCTTCTCATGAATCCAAATACCGAAGTAATGAACACTTAAATGAAGCTATGTTTTGAAGATCAAATACCGAAACTAATTAATTTCTTGAAAACCATAGAAGATAGGTATAGGGAAGTATTATAAAAAAATGAAAGAAAACAAATGGTGGAAGAGAAGGTGCAACAATATACAGGGTCTTCCATTTAAAATATCGAAGGTGATGGTACTTTTTTATAGAAGCGGCAACGTGACATTGTTGCACATAATTTAGATGGATAGAGCAGATCAAATTACCCAAGTAAACAAATGTTTAAAATGGTCCTATGTCTCGTTATCCGTAAACGCCTAACCTACCATCGACCGTGAGCCATCCTGTGTGTTGACGTTTAATGTTATACGTAATTCTATTTTTGTATGGGAGATGGCGCTGCGATTTTATAACTTGGTTGCAAAATTGGTTGCATACACTACAAATTCCCTAAGCGCATGGCGTACTGTCGCAAAGTGTAAGTGCCGTTTGAATATTGAATTTACTACTTTGTTTGGTTGCGTAGACCTGTGGACGTCAGCATTGATTACAATTCTATCAGTGAAAGTGTTTCTAAGATATTATTTAGTAGTATTTACATTCCCGTATACCATACGAAAAGTACTGTAAAGGGAAGTTTTTTCAATCACGAAATTTTGATGTATTTTCACGTTTTGAGGGCCATTGAATCCCTTTTGACCATTTTTGGCCGTCTACGTGGGTGCGTTGCGTGTATGTAAATACGATAGCGGTCAGACCGTTTGAGCTGGAGTGATCAAATTGGCATATTGCTATTATCGCAAAATCATAGATCCGTGTCAACTTTTGTAATTTATAGGACTACCGGATGTACCTGTTAACCTACACAGTTTTCAAATTTTTTCAAGTGACTAGTCATATAACTGCAGCTATCAATTTGAAATTCCTTACACGATGAAAGAGACTAAGAAACTATTATATATGAAATTTCAAGCGAATTGCGATACTAAAATAAAAAGCTACTGTTACACAAAACTGAGACTTTTAACCAAGATTTTTGCCTAGAATGCTGCCGCATCAAAGGAAATCGTGAAAAATGCATACATATATAGTTAGAGTGAGTTTCATTATGTAATTATATAAAAAATCCACTAGTACTTTTATGGTATATATGTTGAGTGGAGACACTCCAGATTTTTCTTGTCTGTTATTCCAGGTTGCTTTGTAAAAGGCTACAACAATACTGGCATGCAAAGGACTAAGTATTATTTAGAATCCCTGCAAACCTTAGTAGGAGGAAAACGTAGCTAACTATACTTTCCCTGGTAGATGTCGTTATTGATTTGTCATCTCGTAATCATTGTGAAAATGAAATTGTATTATTTAGTAGGGTTTGTAATATATAAAATATAAGAAAGATGTATATAGTTTGATCTGTATTTATCATCTCTTGTTGCCGATTCTGAGCACGTATATAAAAAAAATGTACACAAACTTAGTTAAGTTCAAATATCTTAAAAAAATTCATTATTCTTGCCAACACAATTTATGTTTGATATTTCCTTGAATATACAGTGTGTAGAGTATTTAGAAATATTGCTAAACACATTTTAGGTAGGCTAAGATTTGTAACTATATTAGAAGTTAGTATTGTCGATTTAAATTTAGATAATAATGTTATTTGTAAATGTAAATATTTTTAAAAAATCTCTAAGTTTATATTTGCGTATCAGCGTGATTTTTCTATGAACAGAGCATAGTAATATTAAAAAAAGTAGTACATTAAACGATTCGATGAGTAAAAGAAATAAGTAATTGCGATAAGAACCTTATTTTAAATCAATCCTTTACAAACGTGAATCGCCCATTACAATTTTTCTTATTTGAGATTGTTGTTTGTGTAACAGGGCAGTGAAACCCAACTTTTTATGAGGAGTTTGGATTTTATTTTCGAATGTCTGTTGAGCTGAGATAAATGAACCAAACGATTGATGAAAAGAAACCACTGGAAGGGCACATTACGGTATGTTCTCAGTATGTCACGTGTAAATCAGATGTCTTTCGAAAATTTACAAGGTTTAATTTCTAACTATGAAAAGTTATCCTTTTAGAAACTGCTTGACTTTTGAACAGTATATTTTTATACCGCAAAAAGAGAAAACTAAATTAGCCACCAATTCCTTCCCCATAGGGATTTTTAATGACATTACATTACAATCTAGTTTATTTAAATTCTTATTTTTCGAGCATGTTAAACATAAAAATATGCACTTTCTGTTGCACGTTTAGTTGCATTTTTTTAAAACTTGTTTAGATATTTTATGACTCCTAGTAATAAATTTTGTACTAATTTTTATTTAAACTCTGAAAATGTTTACTGGTTGGTATATTGAAAGTAATATTTTCAAAGTGATTAAGTTTATGTAAGCTTTCGCTAATGTAATATCAATATATCTAAACAAAGTAAAAGTTTTCATAAAAGTTACGCGATAATTCGATCATGTTAGAAGTAAGATATGAGTTTCTCTAAAACTTTTTCGTATAGAAGTTTATGTAGTAACCAAATAAGTAGGAATAACAGTATAAAGTAAATGTGAGTAAGATGGTTGTTATTTGGATAAAAGTTTTTATCAGTAGCAGCAAAATAGTCGTATTAAAAACATTTAACGTCTTGAAAGTTGTAAAGTGTAGCTCATTACCAAGATTATCACAATCTATACATTTAAACATTGTTATTAAGGATTGTTAAATACAAACTTAATATCACTCTTCTCAGATTTTTTAACTTAAAGCACTAAGAAAAAAATATTTTTATAAGATAATTAATCACGATATTCAGAATGAAAAATGAAATTATACGTTGATGCAGTGAAATATTGCTAATTCTTCACATTTACCAGCTTTTCCCAATAAAACAAAATTAATACTTATTAGGGCTTGTAATAATAAGTTAAATAAATGTTTTAAAGCGCTCTCAATACAAATCGTTAAAATAACTAGAGACACCAAACACTCAGTAAAAGATAATGCCGTTGACTCAGCAGGTAGATTAAATCGGGCCTGGTTCATGCGTTTTGATTTGCTTAATTACCAACACATTTCTGCCTAGTTATTTCCACCTAACATCAATATAGTAACTTCAATGGAACAATAATAAAGTTTATCTCGGATGCCAAGTTATTTTTTATTACGCTCGGAATAACTAAACCAAGAATACATTAAAGCATTCACCAAAATGTCAAAATAGAAGATATCCAAACTATGTTTATAAACATTTAAAATTGGGATTAAATAAAACAAATCTTAATTCTAGTGTTACTAGCCTTATACTAATAAGTCATTGGGGTATATACCTGTTATAAAATCTTTATACAACTTTTTGGAGAACCTCTGTTATCAGAAGGAATGCCGAAATGTAAACCATAAATGATGTAATCTTCGTACATATGTTGCGCAATATGTCGTATTTTCAATGTTGTGTGTTGTAAACCATACCAAAGTTGAATTTACTTCTTACAAATTTATATTCATTGAAATTTGAATAATCCAGTATTTATTGCATTCTCTTGAATGTTCAAATAAAAAGTTGTGATCTAAATTTAGATCCAAAAGTGGTAAAAGTATAAGTGCAAATATAAGTATAACTATAAGTGTAAATAAAAGTGTAACTATAAGGGTAAATAAAAGTATAACTATAAGTGTAAATAAAAGTTCCAACAAAAAGCAAATGTTTCAGATTTTAATATAATACGAGTTACACTTTACACAAAATTTAGGTGGAAACCAAAAATGGCTTCTTGCTTAAAACAGCGTACATCAGGCAATACTAAAAAGGACGCTCACGGTATCAGGTGATGTAGCGATGCGCGATGTGCAAAAACATAATTCCACGATATGGAAGTAAGAAAATATGCAACTTCAGTTACACCAATGCAAATTAAGTTTCCTACTACGTACTTATAAATCATTAATGATCAAAAACTTCTTTTTTTACAATTAAATGAACTAAGAACGTAAAAAATTCGTTACAGGCTCTTTTATAACAGGTATTTAATAAAAAGAAAAATAATTTTATAGCTTTATTTCCTTTCTAGATATTTACATGAACTTTTCATTTTCTTACCGACACCATACTGGATTTTTGATTTTTGAAAAAAGCGATTAAAGAGATTTTCAATGATGTATTGCAAGTCTTGACACGCCTAACTTCACCCTTTTGCGGTGATCGGAGTGCTAGTGTAGGTACACCTTACGTCAATAAGAAATCCCACCCCCCGAGGCGATCTAACGTCGAAATTTTAGACACCCATTAAATATTAGGATTAACCAAGAACATATTGTAATAGGCAGGTAAATTTACCGTTATATTACGGACACGTAGATATTCTCTTAAACAACCAGTATGTTAATGAAAGAATTCTTATCAAAATACGTAATGCCTGGTTCGAAATTGACTTGAAAATCTGTTATATAAAAAGAAGCATTATATTTTTTATATTTTTAATGAATTTGAATATATGCGTATTTATAAAACCAAACAAATGATATTATTGTTATCGCATTATAATGGAATTAGATAATAAATTTAAATGTCATTATGGTTTACTTTAAGGAATTTAAAGCAGCTCCAAGTCAGCTCTTTTCTTTACATAAAGGAATTGATAATAGTAAGTGAGTAAAGTTTGTTCAAACACCGCCCATGTGGTAGTGTTGAACAGTAATAAATCTGAAGATATAAAATTACAATACACTATAACACATCGTTTTAACATAACAGTATAAAATATACATATAAATATAAATCACAGTCAATTAAAACATCATGGGAGTTACAGTTTGATATATGACCAAGCATGTCAATAAGAAACTTAAAACTTTCAAAACTAAAACATCGTGAAAGTTGAATCCACAGTCACACACTATATTCCCTGGTATAGTCAAAGAATTCAGCAATTGTGTAAAATAGGTTATCTAAGAGCGTATTTCTCACTCCGCATTTATCTAGATTTAAATTCATGATTTATTTGAGTTCTTTCGGTAAACTGTTAAATACCGTTTTGGCGATTGTAACAAAACTATTTTGGTGTAAAGTTGAGTTAGAGAAGGATGCTCTCAAGTTTGCTTTTTGTCGAGTTCCATAATTGTGAAAGTTTGAATTTGTCTGGAATGTATGTAGATTTTTATATGTATAACTAGCACATTCAAGGATAAAAAGAATCTGGAATTTCTTGAAATAAGGACGGCATGCGTCTCTTGTCTTGATACCAGCTAAGGCACTAATTGTTTTCTTTTGAATTTTAAATACCTTGTTCGATAAAACAGCATTTCCCCAAAATAATATGCCGTATCGAAGAACAGCCTCAAAGTATGCAAAGTAAACACTTTTTAACATATGCAAACTGACAATTGGCTTAAGACGATATAAAATAAATTTTGCTTTATTTAATTTAATCCCGTGGCAATCAGTATTCCAATGCAGATTCTTGTCGATATCAAGCCCAAGAATTTTACAGCTGTTTATTATTTTTACATCTACAGTATCAATGGTAAGTGTATTCAGTAAAGAATTTCTATTTTTAAAAATTATAATGTTGGTTTTGCTGACATTTAATAGTAATTTATTGCACTTAAACCAGCAATAGGAGTAATATATTTTTAATATGAATTCACTTAATAAAAAATAAAATAAAAAATCAATTAATGTACGATATAATTAGACTGATTAGAAGAAACATAAGTAACAATGCAATTCCAAATTGTTTTGATTTCATTATTTCTCTGATAACACGGTGCTTGTTTTTTACCATTTTAATTCAAAACACTACTAGCAAAAGAGGAATATTTATGAAATCGTATTATCAAGGATGTAATTGAAATTAAAAAGCGTCTTAATTGATAAAATAAAAACACGTTATTTGGCATATAATTGCCCAAGAATTGTGATTTAAATATAACAAATCCTATAACTCTATAGATCATTGATAGGCACAAGTAACGCTAAAAATCAAAATGAAAAACTGTTTTTGAACTTACCAAATTCGTTTCCTTTTTCCAACGATAAAAATGGAAAATAAATTTAAAAGATCAATTTCTTCTACCTTTTATATTTATTATTTATTATTATTATCATCACAAGAGAGTTAACGATTTAACTAAGAGAAAACACGAAACACATATAACAAAATAATACTATATAATCAGAGTTTAATAATTAATATAAAATCCTTCATTTTCCATAAAAGCCTGCATTCTTTGACGCATGCTACCCGTTGAAGTATGGCAATCGTTTCCAAAACGAAACCTTTCCCAAATTCTACGAATATGTAATATTAAAGCCATCAACAGTCCTTTCGCGAATATCATTGTAGTTAGGATCGTTCCAATTCCTTACCATATCGGCCCATACACCTGCGGACACACGCCAGGCATAACGTATCTTTGACTATTCCTTTGATTTTCGGTGCGCCATAAAGTGACTGGAGCATCTTGCGATGATGAGAACATCTTTTCACCAGAGAAAATCAGCGTCGACCATTCTCTGTCCAAATTATTATGACAGAAATCCAAACGCACTGCAGCATACTCTGGAGAAAGTATAATCTTCCTAGCCAGTTTTCTTGAATGAATTCCATTTTCATGCAAACGTCTCGATATCGTCTTTTCATTGTAATGGATTTGCAATCGCTCCTTAACTTGAACGAAGTTAGTGATAGCTGCATCATTTATTAAGTGTACTATTTATTGATCCTGTTGTATATGATCTTTCGCCTTCTTCATATCGATCTAAAAATCTAAAAATAAAATATGCCGAATATACCAGAATAATAGGAAAATACATTCTTATAATTCCTACATTGATTGATTTCGATTACATCCTAGATAATTTGATAAGACAACCATTTGAATTGAATCACAAAACGTTATAATTGCTAAAATAAAAACTAGTTATTTGGCAAAAAATTTCCCATATGTAGGGTGGAATTATTTCATTTACACACATTCCAAATGCTTTTCTAAGAAACCGAAAACGCTAAAAATGTTAATTTAGGTTTTTTATGAAATCTCAAAATGAAATATAATGCCCACTCATAGGAAATTAAATCCTAAAACTTTTATGAAAAAACAATTTTTTTTGTATTGTAATTTAAAGGATCCTTTTTAATTTATTGGCTCTATATCACACCCTGAGGGGGTTTGGACTTGATTTGTGCAACAAAACAATTGAAAATCTACATGACCAGTTTTGAATCTAATGGGATGTACAAAATTTACGTGCATTTTTAAAACTACTTCGAGGATGGGCTTTTTCAATGACAACGGGTGTACCTTCCTGTGTGGGTGGGTTTCCTATATATACATGTCGTGAAAGTGTCGTCATTTCTGTGTACAACTACATCCAGGAATCGCAGTCTTTGTTCCGATTCCAACACACTGTGAATTTCATGCAGGCTGCGCTGCTGTTTAAATGGTTTAGGAGTTCATCCAACTTATCCTTGTGTTGCCAAACTACGAATGTATCGTCCACGTATCTAAGCCACATCCTTGGTTTATCGTGGTGTCTTCGATGTTCTATTATTGTGTTTACCAAGAGTTGCGCGCGTTCGTCTAACGTTTCATGCTCTTCCATCCTGTCCTATTTGTGATTACGCGTACACTATCTAATTACCTAATAGTCAAATAGAAATTGAAAAGGATTAATGTAACTATGAAACAAACCTCTAATAAACAAATTATTACATTTACTTCACATGCATCCCTCTGTTTTCAACTCATTTTCACACTTCTTAACGTATTTCTGTTGATGTTCGTTAAAATATTCTGTATCCTCTTTCCAACTCCTGGCGACTATCCATAAACTAATAACTTCGTAAGTAAAGTTCTAAAACGTCCATAGTTAGGTTGGTATCGCTCCGGAAATTATTCCTCATATGCTAGTGCTGCACCTTCTGTATTCCTGTTAGCTTTAAAATAGAATCCGATCATATCTAAATTTTCTTCATTAGAATAATTAACTATTCTTGAAAGCACCTCTAAGGCTTTGCTCTTGAAGAGCCTTTTCAAAAAAGCAAAGATCCAATATGGATTAGGTAAAAATTTAGTTTAATACCGTTGCGTTCCGTTCCGTTCGTTTCGTTTCGCTTCGTTTCGTTTCGCTTCGTTTCGTATCGTTTCGTATCGTTTCGTATCGTTTCGTATCGTTTCGTATCGTTTCGTATCGTTTCGTATCGTTTCGTATCGTTTCGTATCATTTCGTATCGTTTCATATCATTTCGATCATCGTTCGTATCTTTCGTATCGTCGTATCGTTTCGATCGTTCGATCGTCGATCGTTCGTATCTTTCGTATCGTTCGCATCGCATTTCGCATATCGTTTCATCGTATCATCTTCGCACCTCGCATCGTCGTATCGTTCATCATCGCATCGTTCATATCGTTCTCGTCATCGTTCGCATATCATTCGCATCGTCATCATCGTCTCATCGATCATTCGCATCGTCGCATCGTTTCATATGCATCGTCGTATCATCGTATCATTTCGCATCGTTCGTCATCGTCGCATCGTCGTCATCGTTTCGCATATCATTCGCATATCATTTCATCGTTTCGTATCGTTTCGCATCGTCATCGTATCATTTCGATCGTCGCATCGTTCTATCGTTTCGTATCATTTCGTATCGTTTCATATCATTTCGTATCGTTTCGCATCGTCATCGTTCATCGATCATTTCGTATCTTCGTATCTTTCGTATCATTTCGTTCATTCGTATCATTCATCGTCATCGTTCGTATCGTTTCATATGCATCGTTCTATGCATTCGATCATTCTCGAATCACTTTATCATCGCCATCCCATTTCATCGGATCATCTCATATCATTTCATATCTTGCATATCATTCGATCATCATCATTTCATCATTTCGTATCGTTTCAATCGTTTCATCATCGATCTATCATGATCATTTCATATCATCGTTCGTATCATTTCATATCATTCATATGCATTTCTTCATCTCATATCGATTTCATATCCTATCTTCGTATCATTTCGCATCGTATCATTTCGACTATCATTTCGTATCTTTCATGCTCATTTCTGATCTTTCGTACATCGTTCGATATATCATCGCTTCATTTCGATATCACTTTCGCATCATTTCAATCAGCTTCGTCATCGTTCTCATACCTGCATTTCGTATCATGTCATATCATTGCATATCATTTCATATCATTTCATATCATTCGTATCATTCGATATCGTTCTGCATCTTTCATACTCAGTTTCGCATCCACTCATTTCGTATCATTGCATGTCATTTCTATCGTTTCAGTATCATTTCAATCATTTCGCATATCTTCGTATCGTTTCGTATCATTCGTATCATTTCGTATCATTTCGTATCAGTTTCGTATCGATTTCGATCATCATTTCGATCATTTCATGATCATTCATACATCATTTCGATTCATTTCATCATCATTCATATCATTTCGTATCATTTCGTATCATTTCGTCATCATTGCTCATATCATTTCGATCGTTTCGTATCTTTGCATAATCATTTCCATTCGCATCTGCATCGTATCATTTCCATTCATTTCATCGATCATTCTGCATTGCATTTCGTATCATTTCGATCATTTCGATCTTCGATCTTTCATTCATTTCGATCCTTTCGTATCCTTTCGTATCTTTCTATCTTTCTATCTTTCGTATCTTTCGTATCTTTCGATCTTTCCATTCCATTCATCATCTTTCGTATCTTTCATCTTTCAATCTTTCATTCATCTTTCGATCTTCATATCATTTCATATCATTTCATATCATTTCATATCTTTCTATCATTCATATCATTTCGTATCATTTCATATCATTTCATATCATTTCATATCATTTCTCATTCATATCATTTCATATCATTTCTATCATTTCATATCATTTCGTATCATTTCATATCATTTCATATCATTTCGTATCATTTCATATCATTTCGTATCATTTCATATCATTTCATATCATTTCATATCATTTCATATCATTTCGTATCATTTCATATCATTTCGTATCATTTCATATCATTTCGTATCATTTCATATCATTTCAGTATCATTTCATATCATTTCGTATCATTTCGTATCATTTCATATCATTTCATATCATTTCGTATCATTTCATCTTTCATATCATTTCGTATCATTTCATATCATTTCATATCATTTCTATCATTTCGTATCATTTCGTATCATTTCGTATCATTTCATATCATTTCGTATCATTTCAGTATCATTTCGTATCATTTCGTATCATTTCGTATCTTTCATCATTTCATCGTTTCTTTGTATCGTTTCGTATCGTTTCGTATCGTTTCGTATCGTTTCGTATCGTTTCGTATCGTTTCGTATCGTTTCGTATCGTTTCGTATCGTTTCGTATCGTTTCGTATCGTTTCGTATCGTTTCGTATCGTTTCGTATCGTTTCGTTACGTTTCTTTAGGAAACCGTGATGCTCACTAGAAGAAAACACACTCATCTCTACCTGAAATTCTACTTTAAAGATATCTACGAGAAGGTCATCTACACTTAAATACAATTTTAAGCTTAATTTAGAAGCCGAAAGAATTGGGAATACCTAACTCAACATTTATACCTCTTCGGTGTAAACTTCAACGTAAAATTACTTGCTCAATTAACAGAAGAAATAACTGTTCAACACGGTCGTTAATTATTCAGTTTAAAATGAATATTCCCCCCCCCCAAAAAACCATGATCGAATATTTAAAAGTCCCTATACTTTAATAAAGGTCACTTAAAATTCAGCAAAACGAATCATCAAGACTAACTTCACATTTCTGAATTTTAAAGCCTTAATTTTGGAACCTTTTAAAACTTGTTGGACTAAAATCAACGTGCTAAATAATTTGAAGATAAACTAAACTTTATTACCACAATAAAAACAAACAAAAGCTTTCTGAAAGTCAAAAACCGTTAAAGCTACAATTACCTCGGAATTTCTACTGCAACATTGAATCAAACTTTTAAATTACACTAAACATTATTATAAACAAGCCATAACGAATAAAAAATTGGGGGTTTGATTATTATACTACAAAAGGTAAATCGCACCACGGTCTAGCTCAGTGAGGTACAAACTTAGGAAACACTGTAATTGAGAACCCATTGATTTTCAGGTGTGATGGATGCAGATATTTATCCATAGATATAACCAGTATTATCGTTTTGTTTGTTGGACGCCACTCAATTTATACGTTTAATAATTAAAATACAACAAAAACCGAGAAAGTTGTACCTTATTAACATAGGAAATCTAAATAACAGTACACAATTATAATTATATGTATATTTAATTAAAACAAAATGTCTAAATAATTTCGACATAAAATAAATCAAACTATATTTGTCGTAACAATTTACGATTTTAAATTATTACTAAATCAATACAACTATATAAGCTATACCATACTATATTTTAATCTCGTCTTAAAACGAACCGTAGCTTGAGAATTTTCATTTCCATTCACAAGACAAACATACGACAATGTAAAGGTAATTTCCATGTATGTTCAACGTACAAATAAACGAACTGCAGCATATATTAACGTAAGGTAATTTTCATAAAATGTTCCACCTACAATAATGTAAATGTAGATTAAACAACTAACGCCGATTCGAACGATTAAGCGGCAGATATTGACGACGAATGCAGAATATATATAACAGTATGTGTGGTTTATGCAAAACAAAGGTATCTCCATTTATACTCGTGAAGATGACGTCATGCAGCACACCTTTTGCTCCGATTGCCATATTGGGGACTTTCCCAATTCCTGGGCCTTGCCACAGCCAATGGATTACCGTATTAAATATAATATTTACAAAAATTGAATTAAAAGTCTTACATACCTTATAAAAGGGAAGCAAAACTTAAAAAAGATAACGAACCATGCTGGACGGAACGGTAGAAGAAACAGAAAGGAAGTGACTTAAGTCTGTAGAATACGCGTTTGCGCATAATACAACAAAATAGATGTTACTAAATATACACAGGGATTCGCAATTATGGAGGCTAAAGTGAAAATATCGAGATATAAAAAACTTTAATGATTGAAAGAAAAGAGAAATCCTTAAAGATACTAATGTAATGTAAATATCTATTAATAATAATGCAAATTTCGAAACTTAATTAAGGTAACGATAGCCAAAAATTGAAAACAAATTAAGGTAATAATAGCCGAGAATTGGCGTGTTACAAAACATAGTAATATAGAAAGCAAAGAAAACAATCCTACATGCGTCTTTTCGCAATGTCCATTGTTCTGGTCCAATTCCATCACTATTAGCTGATAACTTTTCATTATAATAACAAATTTGTCAGGTCCCAATCAAATTACGAAACGCTTCACTTAACCATAATGACACGACGGGGGACGCCGAAAGAAGGTCCCACAACAGAATAATTAGCACTACAATTTAATTGTTTTCTACTTCAACTTTCACGATCGAAATCTCAATCCCAACTGAACAAAAAAGTGAAGTAATTCGCTGCCCCGTCTTCAAAAGTACTTAAATTCGGCAACTAACAACTCATCATTTACCATGGAAATTCAACGATAACAAAACCAGAGACTGTCGTCAATTCAGGGATGTACGAAATTTAATACTTCCAACGACTGTAAACTCTGTCAAATAAATTTTCAACAATATTTAGATAAGCTATACAAACCAAGCTGTCACTATTACATATAGTCGACTTTATGTAAACAACTTAATGGAAATATACCAAGAATTGCAGACGATAATATTATATCAGAACGCCACAGGATGTGAAAATAACCGTCATTAAATTTAGCAAATTAAACAATCTAAGTGTTTATACATTTGTACGAAAATAATTAAAAAAAATCCTTTCTACTAACAATCTTAATATAATAAAATCCATCAATGTACTGATTAAGATTTCATACAATGTGACACAGTTTGCCGAAACGTCGCCGAATCAACGACGGTTCTTACATGAATCCTATCAATACACGACATCATGGACAGGGAAGAAATAAAGTTACACACACACGCACGCATGCACGCACCCACCGATCCAGCCACCAACCCACCCAAGGACCAATAAAGATGGGCATGTTTCTCTATATCTCTAAAGCACGTAATAAGGATAAGATGTATTCATGTTACTAATAATTAAAATTAACATTCAAATAACCTAGATCAACATCTATTAATAAAGTGGAACAGGAACAGACAAATGGATGAACATGAGTAGAATCCACGTATTTATTATAAACGCTGTTTCCTTCATATGAGCTAATCCCAGTTTCATAGTTCTCATAGTTTGCGAAATATAACGTATGAAAAAATATTTACCTTCTATTAGCATACAATTACTACCCCACATTTTATGGTTTACTCTAATATAACTTTACCTGAAAAATTGAATATTTCAAAAGATATCTCGAAATATGCAAACCTGACATACATAATCTAAATTTTATAGGAATTCCTATTTCTGCATAAAATTTGACATTTATGTATTTAGTTCCGTTTAAATCTCGCCGCTTAGTAGTAGATTTATATCATAATCAAATATTCCTACTATTATATTTGTCAGTAATTAATTCTTAATACTGAATAAAAAAGGCAGAGGAAAAGCATTTTTCATGTATAATACTAAAGTTAAACACTCGGAGAAAATAGTAATCAATAAATTTTATTAAAATCTTTTTGAAATTTAAAATGTTTGTTAATTAAATTTCTTGTTTTTCTTTTTAGTCGTCGTACTTGAGAAATATTGTACAAATTATTTGATGAAAGGTTTTTCATCGTCAATAATTTTCTTAAAATTGATTTGTACTTATAAATTGTAATTAATACCTACATTAGAATAAAAATATTTATATTCCACAATAATAGCACATTTATTAAAAATTAGGTATAGTAAATTTATATCGTTTTTCGTTACAAACTTCATCACTGTATTTAGGTACAGAATCAGTGAGAATCCTTTGGACAAAACTATTTGAAGTACTACTAGACATAGTTTGAAATATTTCAGCCACATGTTGTCATAGATGGCGAGTTCAACTAAAATTGCAGTACAGGGGAAATTGTAAACACAGCCTCTATGAGAAAATCATTTACAAGTGGTCGGTTTGCTGAAAATTGTTTGTTATAACAAGCGCTATATATAATACCGTGCTGATTTTGTCCTCCTCCTCACCCCTGTGTCCTCCCTCTTCGAAAATTGGTGTCGAAAAACGGTTTTTGGGCCTCTTTTGAAAACGGATTACGCTATAGAAATGTTTTTAATACGAACATTGTAGAGAATACGATTTTCCATTTTTTCTTATCTGATTTAACCAGAAATCGTATTTGAACACCCAATCACCACGTCATACAGAGGTCATTTTAATTAATCTAGGAATTAATAATTATATGAAAATGATTTAGCTAATACACTTTGTAGTTAAAGTTCATCAGATAAGTAGGCTATGGCAGGTATTTGCAAACTATTCTAACTACGTCTTTTGTTTTTTCACTTTGTGAAAGTCAGGTCAGGTATATTTTAATATATTGCTGTCATTTAGTATAAAAACTGTTATAATAAAGCGGTTTAGTTTTGACGGTTTATTTCTTTGTTCAATTACTAAGAAAAGTAAGTGCTATTTTTCAGTAATATTTGATTTTATTTTATGTAATATTTTTATGCTAAAAGTAAGGTATCTAATTTTATTATTCTTAAATTATTTCTAAACAAATAATTGTTATCGTATCCGCTTTTGTCTTCATTGATTTTATGGTTCTTAGCTTTTTTTTTAGTATGGTAAATTGAATTGAAATGATTTCATTTGCCGAAATTTGCCCAGGTTTCAAATATTAATTTTCGTACGTGAAAACGTCTTTTGTCGGTATTTAGCGGTAATGCGCGGATTTTATTTGGAAAGTGGATGAAATTAGTTTTGTTGCTGAATTGCTAGTTCCAGACTCTACATGGTTTGTATTTTAGATATTGCTTTTACTAACGCCATCTAGAAAAGTCGCGTGCAGCACAGTACAGGCGATAGAAGTGAATACTTCTTTACCGATTCGTTGAGATTAATATTAAATATTTTCTTACATTTTTTATGAAAAAAAGTTTATTATAACTGAAAATGACAGCATTTCGGTTATTAAGAATATCAGTGACATCTAGCTGTGATAGGTTTTAATGTAGAAAACCGACTTAATATTTTTTAAGGCCCTGCATTTTTCAGACATCATAGGTAAAAATGGAAAAAGTGTCAGCGAACCTTAAGTACTTTTGAAGCGAGGCTTAATGAAGACATAAACATTTTAAAAACAGAAAAAGTGTCGTTTCAAAAAGGGGTCAACCCGAAAATGATTTTGGCGAAGGCACTGATCAAAGCAAAAGGAAAAAATCTTGCCGTTATTAGAAAAACATTCAGTTGAAGAATTAGCTTTTGCGACACGAAAATGTCTGGAAACAAAAGGTAGAAGAGATGCATCCAAAATCCTACAGGATATAAGTTCGTGTTCACCTGATCGAGCAAATAGATTAAAAACAGACTTTAATTCTCCAACCTTAATCCCTCTGAAATACACTCCGGAGGAAGTTCTTGCGTTGCTTGTTGATGTCGAATTCAGCAAAAAGTTTTACATTATGATGCAGCAAGGAGCTAAGATGAGGAACGTAAATAGTTGATCACACTGCAATCAGAACTATCCAGGTTCAAAAAAGTGTTATAAATCAGTTTCTTTCCGCGCTACCAGATCGTCTACGTAGACTCTTACTTATAAATGGGGAGGCAATGGGAGTGCTTCCCAGTCCAATTATAAATAAAATTATAGTGAAGGAGAATCCAGCGAATCTAAAAACGACTCGAATTTGTTTGCTTTATGTCTTGTCCCCTTACGCCTTTCCACTGAAAGTGGTCATATTTTGTGGCAAAATTTACGTCCCTCCTCTACAAGAGATTGTGGACCCATTAAGTTCATTTTTAAAAAGGGAGACCTCAGAATTGATTAAAGAAGAAATAAAAATGATAGAGAAACAAATCGCTGAAATTCATCCAACAAATTGTAACATTGATGGAGAGAACCAAATGCTTGTAAACCATAATTTACACCTAACTATGATTGACGGAAAAACTTTTGGTGTTTTGAGCGGCTCGTCCTGTCAAAGTTGTGGAATTTGTGGTGCTACACCCAAGGTTATGAACAGTCTAGAAAAGATTTGGAGCCTTAATTCCAATTGTGACCTATATAGTTATGGAATTTCTAGTCTGCATGCATGGATACAAACACAAGTGGTCAACCTTCTAAACTAAGTACTATAAAATAATATTCTATATTTATACCCCTTCTTCTAAACTAGCTACGAAGGTGTCTTAAAAGCGACGACGTTTTTCTGATTTCACCAACTCCGTGGTTTTTATGATCCGAAATTGGCAATAGTGGCACCAATTAAAATGCATACCCTGTACAGTCAAAAGATTTTTTTTGCCAAAGTAACCTAGAAAACCTGAACACCAAAAAATATTGTGATAACATTATTTTGTGTTGACACAATTTGGAATATAATTTATATTTGCTGGATTGAATAAAATGACCTCTGTGCGTCATGCCCTACCTTACGGGTGAGGATTAAGAACCAGCTTTATGGATGTGTGCCACTTATTAGAAATCAAACATTGGTAAATTTCAAGCAATTCGAAGTGGACATGTTAGGAATAGCTCTTAAGTTATTTATAACAAAACTGCTAGCAAGGACTGATACTTCTAGGAATTACGCCTGATCAAAATTACGACAGCTTGAGGTGCAGTCAGTTGCGTGAATTGTATGGAAATCATGCGATTTAGAGCTAAACTGGTCGGGATAAGAGAAATGTTTCAAACACCTTTTTTGTGGAAAACTTGATTCTCTAAAAGTTGGGACCTTCACGCGCAGTTGCTTTTATATCATGGCACGTGTTCACCGGGTATAATGTTAGGGGCAGGTTTGCAAAGAGAACCACACATTACTGCTTCAAAAATTTGATGGACCTCAAAATATGAAGAACTTTGTGTGAATTGAAGCAAAATTACAATTATCCATAAACAGAAATAATAGCTAAGCTGGAAAGATTCTACTCTTATTTTTATAAGATGGCATCTCTGTACTCCTAACTAAGCTTCCATTCTTGGTACAGATCAATATGCAATCATGATACTCATTCAATCTTCGGTTAGTTATCCTAACATCCATACACCAAACAACTTGGTTGTTGAAGAAAGCAAGGGGTGGTAGTCGTGCACCGAACTTTGCGACTGTTGCAAACATTCCTGCTGCAATCAGGGTTTAAGTGCAATGTTCAGCGAAAGCAGCAGAAGTAGCAAGGATGATTGAATTTACGGAAATTTGAATTACTTGATTACTTACCTTATCTTAATGTAACTCTATTATTATGTATTATAACATTACGCTTGTAATTTACAATTGTTTCCTTTGCTAACAATTGTAATAAGTGACGACTACTCGCGGTCTTAAAACTTGTATCAAATGCGATTTCTGATTAAATCGGTAGCGATACGCGAGATACCTTTTGTGGAAAATTTAATTCTCTACAGTATACTATTTAATATGATGTTTTCAAAATAGGACCAACAAACCGTTTTGCGCCGCCATTTTCCCAAGATGACGGGGGGTAGGGGAGAAATGGCTAATTTGAACAACTTCCCGCTAACCACTTTTAACCCAATGTTCGCCCGATTATAATTTAGGTGTTGGAGTATTCTGGTTATACAGGACGTACGAATTAAACTTTCTTATTTAACACGGAAGCCCTTGTATTTTGGCACAATGTGTGACATGCTATATGGCTATTTTTATTGAAATGTTTTCCGAAAAACAGAGGCAGCTTCAAATATTCCCTAAAATAATTATTTAGAGGAGTAAAAGGTAAAGTTTTCAAGTTTTCCAAATATGCAGGCAAAGGATGGGTTTTGTTATGAACTTACACTGTATTTTATTTGGTTCAAAAAAATAATAACATACACCTTTATCCTAGTTATGCTTCTTTACCTAACTAGCATACATTTTATTATTTCCAAATTTTACTCAAAATATTTAATGGAAGTATAAAATAAAACACAATAAATCGAAAAGCAATGCAAATGGAACATAACGATAACACCAATTACTAAATACATAAACTGTAAATATAAAATACAATATATCACACATATCTGATCACTGCAGTTAATTAACAAAAATGCTGTTCTGATACCAAAAACTCGTTAATAGAAACACAAGCTTTAGCGTGTAGGTATTCAGTAGCAGTTTTACCCAATTTATGGGCAGTAAATTTACTGGGAATATATTATAGAATGTTATTCAATAATTGTTATTAGTGTTTTGAGAAGTTGTGAGCCGTAGTTGTTTAAGATTTAAATTGTTATTATGCCTAGTGCTATAACGATGAATTTCATTCAAAGATTGGGAGTGGTTAATATTATTTTTATATATCAAATGCAATGTTTGCAACATTTTCCGTAAGTTAAACCAGTCATTACTCTAATCATACGTCTTTGGATTGAAAAAAGGCTCTTCATGCCAGAGTAACCCCATGCAATAATCGCATGTGATGATTAAGTGGAAATATTCGTAGTAGTAATTTCTACATTCAAAGACACAACAAATATTAGCAATCTCGGTGAAAAGCAAGTTCTCGGTAACTTAACAGCAATGTAATTGCGATTTTCGGACAAAATTAGTTTTGGATCATTAATCGCACCTAAAATTTTGATTTCTGTGAATAGTTGAAATTACATCTGTTTTCAAAGTGAAAATGCATTTCTCAAATTTATTCGTCTTGAGTTTGATATCGCTAAACCATTCTATATCTTATCAATAGAAACATCACTGCCTAAATCGTTACATCTCTTTAACGTGGTTTATATTTAGCATACAGAATTAACTCATTATGGTTTGTTAATAGAGATATATCATTAAAATAAATTAAAAATAATACAGGGCCAAGGACGGATGCCTGAGGTACCTCTGATTTGATGTGGTGTAAATAAGATTTAAAATTATTGCAGGAAACATATTGAATACGATTACTAATATATGATTCAAGTAACCGAATGCTCCCTTGCCTAAATTATATTGACAGGATTTAACAAAACGGAATGATTAAAGCAATCAAATGCTTTTGTTAAATCAAAGAAATTTGCAACATAAGGTTAATTGGCTTCAAAACTTTCTAATATTATATACTTAAGCCTCAAAATAAAATTAAAATTTGCGCTCTCAAAATGCATGTTGGCTATTAGAGAATAAATTATTTTGTTCGAAACACAATATTATTTGATATTTTCGATTCATTGTAAACATTTTAGAAAAGATTGGTGTAACAGACAGAGGTCTGTTTATGTACAAGAATAACCTTGACTATCTTTAACTCATTTGGATAGACCGAGTTCCGTATGCAATAATTGATGATTCTTGTTAAGAGGAATGTTTATAACATCTCGGATATATATCATAATATACGCTCTAATATTAAAACGATCTTTGCAGTCAGTATTTCTTAGGTTATTACTGATGAGTAAAAGTTGTTTCATGAAATTCGAAACAAATAGACTTATACACTTTAAAATCATTAAAATATGCAATTGGATCACTCCTCTAATCAGAAAGAGAATCAATGAATGTAAAAAATAAAATATATTTTAAATTTATCACTGGCTAAAATTTGACAAAGTACTTTGTACGTTTACTTTTTGTTTCATGAGTTGCCCAATAGCCCTAGGTTTAGATTGTGAAGATATAAAAGTATTATTTGCCTGAATTTTGTTTTTTTGCAATACATGTTTATCAAATTAAAAACTGTTATTAATTTTATTAAATACATACATAAAAAGTTTACCTCGAGGAGGATTTGAACCTATGACCTGTACTTTGCTAAAGTACCGCGCTAACCAACTGCGCTATCGAGATTCAAGCACCAATGCATGCAAACTTTGTCATTATGTATATAGAACTGATGTAGATTCTAAATTTAATGTGATAACAATCAAATTACTTATATTAATGGAATATGAGCATGCAATATCGCAAGGATTCACACATACCAAAGGAACTTGACAAATAATAAATTAATATAAGTTTTGTTATGAACAAATAAGTTCAAAAGTAAATATGTAATTAAAAGTTATTATTAATTTTATTAAATACATAAATAAAAAGTTCACCTCGAGTAGGATTTGAACCTACGATCGCGCGGTACTCTAGCAAAGTACAGGTCGTAGGTTCAATCCTACTCGAAATAAACTTTTTATTTATGTATTTAATAGAATTAATAATAATTTTTAATTACATATTTACTTTTGAACTTATTCGTTCATAACAAAACTTATAATAATTTAACATGTTTATCAAATTTACCGTATTTGTTATGCAGGATACGCATCTCTTCACTTTTACAGTTCTTGTATAATGACATTATGCATACATAACTTCTGTGGAAAGCTAAACAAAAAGCAGTCAGTACATATCGCTAAGACAGTAGAGAAGTTTGTTGATGCTGTAGAAAATTATTGCCTTCTTTGTACATTCAATTAAGTTGTACATAATAAGTTTTCCTTTTTTAGTGATTGGCCGATGGTATACTTTCAAAACTTTAGACTTAGATATATTATGAAAATAGAAACTTGTTATGTGAGTCAAGTGATCAGAAATCACATAAAAAAGCGTTAAAATTGACATCAACATCAAAATTAACAAAAATGTTATCGATGCAATATTGGCCTCTAGTTATTGAGGAAATAGTAGGACTAAGACCATAACTATGTAATAAGTCGGTAAGGTACACCGCTCGATTGTTATACTGTTACACGGTCAAACCGCACTAAGCGTCGTACACACCTACCGAGGTAAGGTTGCCAAGCCAACTTCAGTGGAAATGGGCGGGTTCGTTGTAAGGCGTAAAATGATCGAAATTTCGTTTAAAACACCTTACACTTACCATGAATCAACAAATAACATTCAATCCAGGAAAAATTGTCTCTAGGCACCACCACAATCTTAAATTTTTCTAAAATAAATAGTCCTACGAGAGGTGTTCAGTTAATTCTACCTGACTGTGGAAGATAGAGTTGTAGCCTACTCAATAAAACCATACACAACTCAAGTTCAGACACACTTTCACTTTAACAGAGCACGTTAAATTTTCATCTCAGAAAACTTAATGCACGTCGATTCAATTTTCATAATCTTTAAGTTCAATTTCCCTTAAAAATAAATTAAAATTTAATAAAAGTTTAAAGCATACGAGTCGTAAACTTATGATCGCACGCTGTATATTCATAAAATCGAAGTAATAAAACGTTATCTGGATGCTTTCCAATTTACCCTCGTATACACATAGATTAATATTTCTGTCATAAAAATTCTTAAATAAATAAATATCACTCAATCTAGAAAAATAATACTTTGGTCTATTAATTTTTAACAACAAAACTATTAATTCTTATTTAAAAATTCTAAAGACGTAACGATCAATCATATATTTTTCTATCAAATAATATTTGAATGCTATCTTTTTAAAATGTTTTAAACATTCACCAGCATGAATAAATTTAATAATTCAAATTTGAAATTTATCCTTATCTTGTTATCAGTATTATGTACTTAATGACAGTTAATGAATGCAAAATCAGTAAATTTTGTAATCGATCTGGCTCAAAATAGATAATTGTGAGACCAATCATTAAGCCAAAATATCAAAAGATTGATTACTCTTGAATGGTGTAATCTTTTATACATATAATTACCCACAAAGAAACAATGAACTCTTATAATATTGGTTCACCTTTAATCTGTATACTACAGAATTACAATTTAAACAAATAACAAGAATAAGTTAACCAATGGATCTGCATTACCAATCTTCAAAAACATTCACAGATATTGCTTATAAACTCCAAATCCTTAAATCTTATAATCTATACATATAATAACGGTGATGTGAATGCTTTCCATTTTTCCATTGGGCAGTGTTACGACATTTGTACAAGCAAAAATATACATACATATTCTTTTCTACACTTTAACACAATATCAACATATTATAGATTCACTCATTCACACGTTTACAACAATATTAACATCGCATTCCACTGCATACAGTGACAAATTCCGGTCATATTTAACCATTATCATCTTAATAGGTGTTTTACCACAATATTATTTCTCAATCAAATTTAATACTTTCAACTCAAAAATCTTCATACAATATTTACATACTCCTTTACATGATACACAACGCTTTACTAAAATTCCAGTGGCGTAGCATTTACACTCATTTACATTCTGTACACACGAAAAAGTGTCTCATACAAACTCACGTTCATTTACCATCCAAAATACGTTCTGCGCACAACAGAATACTGCATATACCCAGCGTGTCAAAGTAACCTTACAACATTTTATTGCAATAATAACGGCCAAGTTGTCTAAAGATAGTTTACATTCCGACTATCAACGCCTCTCTAAAAGGGCAGCAGATTATTTCAACGTGAATCTGTTAAGTGAGTTTTTGCAGACCATCTACGGAAACGACCTGTTCAATGGAAGTAGCCATATGTTTTTAATTCAAATGTTCAAATGTTTACACGAATTATTGGAAATCTCTATAACCTCACGGACGTGTGTAAGTTGACTCGACACTAATAACCTTTGTACCACCACCGATTAGAACCACCTTGTTTTATCTAGTGGTAAATAATAAATACTTTTTGTATCTGATTAGATGCTGGTGCCGCTTTGCTATTTGGTAATCAAAAATACGAACTTAGAATCTTGTATAGTGGCTCTAGTAGCACCTTTAGATTTTTTTATAAGTTTGCCTCCTCATCCCACAAATTCCTCCATGATCTCTTTCACCAAACCAGGATTTTTTTATTTACTAGAAGAATACCAAAGGTGTTGTCGGGAGCATAATCGGGTGTATCGAATTTTTTAAATAATCTTTCATGGATGTGTAACTATCGGGTGCAGAAAACTCGTAAATCAATCTGCCCGTATCGGTTTGTTTCCGAAAAACAGCATCACACGCATATATCGGTTTGCTTAGAAAAACTTCCAACTCGTTCATTTTAATAATTAGCATATCCGTATGCAACATGGTGCAGCTATGGCGATTTGGTTTAATAATATATGCACTAGCATCCTTTTGTCACATTTAAACCAAGTTCCAAATACATATTTAGATTCCTAAAGTGAACAATGTAATTACATTTAGGATACAAAGTAAGTAATAATTTTATAAAATTGCAAGCAGATGGGGCCATATGTTCTGTCGTTGAGGGTAAGTCACAATGGAGCTCGTGCACTTTCAGTGGAAAGTTCAAAGCACAGTCTACAGTGTAACTGATGTCTGAATCATCTGGAGTATTTAGTGTAGAATCAAGGTTGGGGTTATCTGCAAAGGGAAACTCACATGTCAAAGTGCATTATAATAATAATAGGACGTTTATGTATTGGGATCGTAGTTATCGCCTATTGTCATTGGCCTTTGTTAAACAGTTGGAGCACTGTGCCACCACACCCGTGATACCGCTCTCAAAAAACATGATCATATTGATATCCGTCAGCAGTTCTAATTTGACTTGTGTAATTTTTATCATAACGTCAATTGCTAGACCATGAGCTGCGTGATTGTGCAGAGGGTCTAACTGATACGCGCCTAAACAAGTTATGCCGAAATTCTCAAAAATAGCAGCTAACGATAACATGTCCCTTTTTAGATATAAATCTGAATACTGTCCTAATGTTTGTACCACAAAGGTGTTCCATGGTTGAATCGCTTGTTTTCCTCTCTAATACCTTCTTTAGTAAGGTGACTATAGAGTGATTCCTTTGGTAGTAGAGTGGTTTCGTTTAGTCTTTCAGATGGATAGATGTATTCGTATGCCAGGATGCCCTAACGGACTAACAAATTAAGTTCAAGGTTAACAAAACAGATATATGTGGGTTAAGTTAGAGGTCAGGCCGCGCCTGGTAGGCCTTGTAAAACTGAACCGAATGCAGTAGAATGTATGATAAAAGAAAAGAAGGCAAGAAGGTTCAGAAATAAAAGAGCATGTTAGATACAACGTACGAATCTTGCGAAAGCTAGGGAGATTTCTAAATAAGCAAGAGGCAAGCATTGTTTTGCCAACCCCACAAGGGAATAGCGTGACTGGTATGTTATTTTATGTTATTATGTGCGGATCTGGTTTGGCCCAGGTTAATGAAACCAGCTTCCGGTCCAGATCAATATGCTTTGGGGTAAGACTTCCTCCCATTTCCGGGAACTGGTTCTATTTTTATATTTCTAAGAATTGTAATATGACGCTCGTAATGAATTCTGCTCTTCAAAAGGTCAATGAAATTTTGGAACTTCTAGGAACTGGTTCTATTTATAATACGATAGCTCTAGACGTCAATAAAGTTGGACCTTGACACGGTCAATGAACTTTAATCTTGGCAAATTCTCTCTCTCTCTCTCTCTCACCAGATGCTTCTCCTTTACACATATAGATCCATGTGGACCAGGATCCTCTAGCTAAACATTTTTCTGGCCGCAAAAACATTAACATTTTGAGTGTGTTACCACTAATTATTAATACATGTACATTATCTGACAGCTACTATAACTATTAGATGCGTTTGGCACTTCGTTGTTCAGTGTCGCCAACTTAACATCAAGTATGATGACGTCACCAAATAAATTTTCAAAAATATTTTTAAAGAATTAATAACGTCAACACAAAAAAATGTGTATCACATATCCAGAATTCATTTTTTCGGGTATTTTTAGTTGCATGGCTCGTCTAACTTCTCAGACTTAGTTATACAAACAACTATATTTGACAGTTGAAACGTTTAAAAAAAATACAATTCCACAATTTTTTTTATATAAATATTTACTTCTCAACGGGTTTCAATCCAACATGTATCATTATAAAGAGAAAATATATAAGTAAAATAACAAATCGTTAAGGTAATAAGCAAACTTATTCTTTAAAAGCATTCTTTTTACTGACATTTCGATTGCTACCAAAACATCTAATAAGGCTTTGTTATTACAAAAATGTAAAAATTTAATGCTATTTTGTGAAGTCACAAGGTGATTAGTCACTAATCAATTGGCGTAATTTGGTTTGTCTGTGTGCTTGTATTTATAACATCTAATGCGTTCTTTGTATCTAATACCAAAGTTCGTGTTTGCTCAATGCAAACAGAATTACATTATGTGCAGTTACATATTTGGCATTACATAGAACATTGGTATTAGTTTTGAATTCTTGTTCTTTTGTAATATGTGAGCTATTTTCCTTATACTTTCTTAAAATCTGAAATTAATTTGTATTTATTTTCTACTGATTCTGTATTAACTGGGTAAATGATTTTCTTATATAATCTTGTTTTTTTTTTAACAAAGAGTCAATTATATTTAAAACGTAACCATTTTATTGTGCTATTTGTTTTATAACTGACATTCCTCATTGAAATTAATTTGGTTTAATGTTAACGACATTACGTATGTGTCAATGATCTATATGTAGTTAATTTATGTGTTTTATGGTGACATGAATCGTTTGTATTTGTTGCATGTGTACGTGTAGGTTTTCTGTGTAGGAAGAACTCCAATTTGTCCTGTATAGTCAATTTTATGTTTAAAATGAATGGCTGTATCTTGTTCTATCTCTAGTAAATTTCACGTTAGTATGCAAATCGTTAATATCAATTGACTCTGATGAACTATTAAAACATGCTGAAATATCATCAACATAAAGAGACCAAATTAAAATCTTAAGAAAAATTTTATTAAAAAATTTGATCTTCTAAATAATATACAAGGATATTAGTTAAATTGGTTGAGTTGATCGGCCTATTTCTACAGTTTTTGTTTATGTACCGCGACGTTTCGGGAGCGAACTCTACTACCGTCATCAGGTTGAGTCCTGATGAAGAATGTTTTCACGCGTGAGCCGTATTCATTTTTCCCAAGCACTTGACTACTCTCGGATTCGAACTTACACTTACAAGTCTGACACTTTTATCACTGAGCCACTGAGTAATCCAATATATATATATATATATATATATATATATATATATATGTGTTATAACTTTTATTTGTATTTACATATAAATTTATTGTGCAGATTGCGCAGGTGTATTGCACCTAAGCTCTTTGCGCATTGTTGGTATCCATGGAGGTTTCATTTACACTAGCCTGGCATATGAGATTTTCTGACAGTGTCGTGTAAGTGGCTTGTTTTACTTTTCGGTGAGTTGCATTGTCGTCCATTGCTACTATTTATGCTGTCCCATTGGATTCGGTGGTCTTCGTTCCAGATATGTTCGGCGAAGTTTTTTTGTTTCACCTTTTCGAATTTTTAGAATTCTGGTCTTCATTGTGAGGTTCTTGTGGATTTGAAGGCAGTGCCTCTCTTGTATTTTTTGCCTATCCTTTGTATTCTGTACGTGGTACCTGGTATATATGGTATTACCGCTCTGTATTTACGTTCTTCTTTTTTGGTTACCCTTTCCCCATTTAGGTTAGGTGTTAGATCAGGGTAGCCATTATCTTTAAGTGTCTTTCCGCAAATCTCATTTTCAGGTCCTCTTGTTTCCAGTATATTGTTTGAGCTATATCGTACAAGCATCTTGCCACGCCTAACTTCACACCCTGTGTTGATTGGAGTGGCAGTGTATGTAACTACCCGTGTGGGTGGGTTTCCTGTATGCACTTGTCGTGAAAGGGTTGTCATTCCTGTATACAAGTACATTCAGAAGTGTTTTTGTTCCGAATTCAATTCCATTGTGATATTTATAGAGGGTAGTGGCTATTTCTTATGATTGCCGTGTTGCCAAACTACGAAGGTATCGTCCACTTATCTAAGCCACGTTTATGGGTTTTCCGTGATTTCGGATGTGACTTGGTCTTCGATGTCTTCCATGTATATATTGCTCACTATGGGTGATAGTGGGGAACCCATCACCCTCCCAAACTCTTGTTAGTAGAATTTGTCTTCTGCTTGGTAGTATGTTGTTGTTATGAATATTCTCAAAATCTTCCTATTGTGTTTACAGGGTTTCGTGAGTTCGTCTAACGTTTCATCTTTTGGTAGTCTGTCCCTTATTAGAGTTTTTGCCTTATTGGGGGGCACATCTGTGAATAGGTACACAATGTCAAAGCTTACCAGTATTTCTACGTGGTCGGGTTGAGAGTTTCTGATGATTTCACCGAAGTACTGCGTATTTTAAACCACAAACTGGGTTTTTCTCGATAAGGGTGTTTTGATGCCAAACAGATAGTGTGCTAATAGACGAGAGAAGAATTTCTCGGGCTCACAATTGGTCTCAGTAGAGATCGTCCCTTGTGTATTCTTGGTAGGACTCGACTTTTGTTTTGCCAGCGTCTAGTGTATCCATTTTTCGATTGATGGTGTGGGGTCTCTTGCTTTCCTTTCTAGGTTTGAGAGATCAGGTTTAGTTCGCCTAGATTAATGGTTGATCTAAACTTACTTTTGTATTCTTCGGCTTATTCAGGATCTAATTTTATTGCTGCTTCTTCAACTGCGGGTATTAAATCTACTTTCGCAGTATACCCCGGTATTATCGCATAGTTCAAACCTTTGTTCAGAACTTTCATTTTGTCTTTGTTGAATTGTCATTTCGGCATATTTATGACAGTGTCTTTGTAATTGCAATTGATTGGTTCTGTTTTATCATTCATTAGCTTTTCTAGTTTCTTCTGCTGAATTTTCACAGTTTTTGTCTGTGCAGCGCGACGTTTCGGAAGCCATCAGGCTTAGTCATGATACCGCAACGTCGCGCTAGATAAACGAAAACTGTGGAAATGGGCCGATCAATTCAACTAATGTGAGACCACAGTTACAAAACATTTATAATACAGATAGGGAAAATTGGAGGCATTGGATCATTTTTTTTGTCAATAAATCTCATCATCGAATGTGAAATAATTTGACAATAATTTTAATAAATTTCAAATAATATATAATGTCTCAACTTTGAGAATCTAGTTTTGTCCTGAAAAAAGTAAATCAATCCGTTGTATATGTTGGGAACTTTCAATAAATAAATAAATTTTATTAAAAAAACATTTTTCTCTATGTATGTTCAAACCAATTTGTTGAGAGTTTAAGTTGGTGTAGTAATCATTTTTAATTTTGCTTTTATTTTGTTACTGGAAGGTATTTTCCATATTACGATTACATTCTTTTATGATTAATTAATACATAGTCATGATTATTAATTATCCTATTCATAAAGTTTGTAAACGACTCATTTTTATTTGTCTTAATATATTTCTTAAAGAACAGTAAAATCCGGCTCTGTGATGTCATATTAAATTAAATGTTACAGGTTTGTGACAGTGATTGTTCTCATTACATTGTGTGTAATAGATCATAATCTTTCACATCATCAGTAAATGGATAAGAACTATGAAAATTGTTAATTCTGTTAATACAGAGTAATATTATGACAGTATGTTAGCGCAAATTTATTTCTGATCATAAATTTTATCATACCCGGTTCACATAAAACAGCTATATTTGGTACACATTCACCAATACAAAAGTGTAAAATTTACAATTAATGTCTACAGAAAACATAAAAGATGATATTGTAAGCCGTTACGTATTAAATAATAGTCCGACGGCCGTGTCGGACTATTATTTAATGCGTTGCACATTCTTATAAGTAAAAGGTACTATCACATAAATTCTGTGATAATTCATAATTACACTAGACATTAGTATCATTTTATTAGTGTATGATTTATTTTAGCTACGATGGATTGCAATTATTTATTTAGTTCTCTAAATATTAAAGCCAATAATTAAACAAACGTTGATTTAGAGTACAAACGTATAATGTAAATGGATAACAATATTATCGTCGGCTGCTAGACTTTTTCAAAAAAATTAAAACCTTAAAATAAAATTCTGGCTCCGTTATTTCTTTCTACGCAAAATTACCTTCATGTTAAAAAAAATCATCGAAATCCGTCAAGCGGTTGTCTCGCAATCTGCGTGAACTAGATGACCCGATTATTTTAATATAGAGGATAGCACGTTGTTGGAACCGTACGGTAATTATACTTTCTTTCGGTTTCCTAAAATTTGTTTACCTACATCCAGTTGCAAGATTAATAAATAACTGAAAAATTTGTCTCCATATTCTCGCTTTGCCATAACTTCTGTTTAAATTATTTGCTTTGATGACGTGTAAAAAACACATAAAGACCTTGGAAATACAGTTACTATACGCTTATTCAATTGGTCGAATACATACATTAGTTTTTCTACGTTCATTCAAAATAGAACATTTTTTGCATCATTTTTGGTATAAAATGTTATTCTGTAGTTCATTTGTGCAATACAAATTTTATTTCACGCTATGTATGCGTACTAACTTCATTTTGGATGAAACTGAAAATTTAGAAATATCAGTAAAATATGGATTGACAAGAAAACTAAACCTCGTCTATACAATTGCTAAAGATTGTAGGTTATTACGCTTTTGATTTCATTTTTTGAAGTGAAATTGTTTAATTTGGTGAAACGTACTTATCATTGTATAATTAATAAACCATTATAGTAGAAGTTTAAGCAATCAAGCATTTCATTACATTTAAAATTCCTACAAAAAAAATTACGTTTTGTTACGATCGAGTGTATGATGGTTGTTTCATACGCACTCTATCGCTATATTCTAGTATTTTTTTACCGTATGGCGAGTATGTTTCTTAGGTACTGATTAAAAGTGATTCTGATTTGTCAGTATAGGTAAATGAGAAAAAGTGAGAGTATAGCAAAATCACGATAACAATGATAAATCATTATTAAGTATTAAATATTACAGTATTATAAACTATTTTTTATTTACCAACACTTTAGCCAATTAGTAAAACCGTGTTTTTTTTTAATGAACGTAAAAAATAGTATTCTTTGCACGTACATCACGTGCAACTAACACTCACTTTTTGCACTTGTTACGTAAATAACTATTTGTATCACAGGGACTAATACGTTTACTCCCTTATTTTAGGAACTCCCTGTTTTTTAGTACCAATGAATTGAAAGAAACAATAACAAACTAAAACCAGGCGTTCACTTTATTCAATATTAATTAGCTAAACTAAACGAAGACAAGTCAAGATAACGTAAGATCAGGCACGGTGAACGAACTGTGTTATAAGATACATGGAACACCAATATGAGGTACAAGGAAGTTTTACGAAGGTACCAAATGACATTGGGAACAAGATGATACTCGAAGACAGTCCGAGAAGACCAGACTGGACACACTTTTACAAGTCGAAAATAGTACTTTGATTATACCGCCGATGACGATCTGCAGTCGGAGTCAAGAGACTATTCTCAAAAACCTGGACACACGAATAAATAAAACAGAGAAATGTGCCGAAAACAATACACACAGAAAAAGGAACTCGTTAAAAGGCGAAGCACTCAAGTGGTGCGAAACTTATAACGACCGGAAGGCTTAAAGTACACTTTACTAGACAGTACTGGAGACATACTGAACAAGATATCACAAGAGAAATTAGCCTATAGATATAGTTTACTGAGAGAGTTCAATACCTGATTTAAGATAGTATATTGCTTACTTATTTATTCATCACATTTATTTGCTTACTTATTTATTCGTTATATTTATTTAGTTATATATATATATATATATATATATATATATATATATATATATATATATATAGGCATCGAAAACGAAACAGATCGATTATTTTGAAGACAAATTTTTTTTTGAAAAAAATGCAAAAACAGGTCGATTTTTAATTCAATGGGGACATCTTTCGATCATATCCCCAACTGTCCTACATCCTTCTCCTCCCCTCTGTCACTATTACCAATAAAATTTAAATAGGGAAAGTATTGAGTGTGACATCATTGAAAAGATAATTTTATAAGGAATTTGGCTGTGACAGTTCATTATGTTTTTTAGTTTATTGCCATTAATACATAAAGTCTATTGACGAGTAAAATATAAAAATAGAAATCGTTGAAGATTATTTAGAAAATAATCAATGTCTTAACACTAGCTGTACAATATTCAATGAGCGATACCCAAACAAATACGTTAATTGTAAGTACGTTTTGGAACTAATTTCAAATTTTCGACAAACAGGATCTGTAAAAAATTTCAGAAAACCCAGTAAGAAACGAAGCGGTAGAGGTAGCCGCTTTAAAACAAGTTGTTGCGGATCCAACTCTTAGGGCAAGAAAGCTTGCAGAATTATCTGGAGTAAGTCAACGTACCGTCGCCGTCGGGCGAATTTTGAAAGCAAACAAATTCCATCCCTATAAAATTCATCTGGTTTAGGAACTTAACGAAGACCATTTTGATCGCCGCTGACAATTTTGCGAAATCATGACTGAGCGTGCTTATACAAGATCCAAATTTTATTTTTAATACTTGTTTTTCGGATGAATGCAGTTTTTATCTCAACGGAACTGTTAATCGACATAACTGTCGGTATTGATCAGATTCCAATCCAAGAGTATTTCATAAAGTACATACTCAATACCCAGGAATATTTAGTGATCGTATTGCTGGTCCATTTTTTTTACTAGGTAATTTAACTGGGGGTACGTATTTGGAATTACTCAAAGACACCGTTGATCCAACGTTAACAGACAATAGAAAACTATAACCGATATCTTGAAGATCACCTAATATTTCAACAGGATTTAAATGTACTTAAATGAAAGATTTACTAGACATTGGATTGGACCAAGAGGATTTACTGAAAGGCCCCCACGATCTCCTGATGTATGGCTGATGTGTTACTTTTTAAGAGGATGTATGAAAAGTGAAATATGCGCCACCCAGCCAGGTTCATTAGAAGAGTTACGTGAACATATTATTGCCGAATGTCGCCAAATAACCCCAGAAATTCTCCAAAACGTTAGACAACGTTTCGAATATAATTTATATTCATGTATGGCAGTTAATGGAGAACACTTTGAGCATCTACGTTGAATTAATTTAGTTTTTAATTATTGAAGTTAGAGTTACAATAGGTTTTTCAATTTAATTTTTGTGTTCATACACTGTACACTTTTCCATTTTTTTCATTTCTATTATGAATTGTGCATTAAATTGTTGAATTTGGATTCCAAATGAAGTATCGTTATTTGAAATACGGAACACTTTTTCTTCCCGCAAGATGGCGGGAAAATAAAAAAGTTACATAATGAACTATCACATAGCCAAATTCCTTATAAAATTACCTTTTCAATGATGTGTCACACGTAGTGCGTTCCCTATTTAAATTTTATTGGAGGGATGTAGGACAGTTGGCGATATGATCTAAAGATGTCCCCATTGAAATAAAAATCGACCTGTTTTTGCATTTTCTCCAAAAAAAAACTTCGTTTCTGGTGCCTCATCATATATATATATATATATATATATATATATATATATATATATATATATATATATACATAATAATTGAGATTCCCACCAGTGTTATTACATAACATTATTACAAATGTTATTTACATTTGGTCCGGGTCGATGATCTCGTGCGTTGATGAGATTCTTGTAAGAACCATCGTTGATTTACGGACGTTTCGGAAACCTCTCATTCGCCATCTTCAGGTCACTAATAATCTTGTTCTGTTTCCTGTTATTCGAATTGAACTAATGTCTGCTGTGCGTTCCTTGTTAATTATACCATCGCTGGATTTCACTTTCTCTGCGTTACATCCTTTTTTCCGTTTCACTGGTTTTTATGTGGATGTCATAAGAGGTTTATTGTGTGATGTAAGTTGACGGTTTTTCTTTCATGCCAATTTCAATCTATTAGTCTCTGCGGGTCGTCTCGGGTATTAAAGGTGTTTGGGCGTTTTCCAATTTCTACAGCTTCTCTTACTATTCTCTTCGTTAGATGTTCTGTTGATGCTATCCTTCTGGAAATATGGTTTCGATCTTTTCATGCGTCTTAAACACTGTTTTGATGTATTTTTTAAATTTCTGCTAATACGGTCTGTTGTCTCTCTTATGTACACTTCCTTTCAAACGTTTGGCGTACATTTTCAAAATCAAGTAACAACGATTATCCAAAATTTTAGCTGTGTGGATGGGTAATTTTGAGATTAGGTTAAAGATGATACTGACAAAACTAACAAAAATTATGATCTGTCCCTCAGGACATAAATTATACTGTCCTACATAATAATTATAGATAAAAACCAATGACTTTTACGACTAATTTTGCAGAAATTAATGATTGACTGATGGTTATGGAAGGTACGGGAGATTTGTTGTTGCTGAATTGTGACTTTTCAAGATTTGAAATGTTAGAGTTGATTAATTACAACCCTGATTTAATACAACAAAAAACGAGTGTACGCGAAATTTTTGAAAGTAAAAGTACAGTGTGATTCAAATTCGACGTTTTGGCCATATTATGCGAAAACTGGAGAAGATAACTGAAATCTGATTGAAGAATCTTAAATGGTTTATGTTAATTTATAATTTGTACTGAAAAAATAAATTTGTAAAAATTTTAGAAATTGAAATTGTTGTCCAAAAATAAATTTTTCCCAGAAAAATTTTATTTTTCAATATATTTCGAACGTTGCCATTTTTCTGAATTTAATTTGCCCAAAAACACTTTTCTACCATGTTGGGTTCAAAAGTTCCAGGGAAAAATGTATTTAGTGGAATGTGCGATAAAGTCATGTTAGCTAGTTGCAAATGGATAAACCTACAAATTTATTCTTGTCAAACTTGGCAATTCGTAATTAAGACAGTTTATTTAACTGGTTATAGTTTTTATTTTGCATTAACAGTGTTTTTTCACAATTAAAAAGTTGACACTATTGTTACAGAAAATCGAAATAAACGAAATTCAAATCCAAGGACATTTGGTGAAGTATAATTGGTGAAATTTTAATTGATCTACATATTTATAATCATAATCTTAAAGACAGAAACTATTTACCACTTCTTCAAAATGAGCTTACTTCCCTATTTAGTAGAAAGTTCCTCTTTAGTTACGTGAAAATTTGGTGTTTCGACAGGATGGAGTTCGCTCGCATAAAGCCACAATTGTCAAGGATTATTTAGGACCATACCTCTTTAGATTTTTTCCTTTGGGAAACTTTCAAAAAATGTTAACCATTTGACTGAACTGAAATTTTACGAAGATTAAATAAATGTCTTGAGGTGGAAAGTGGCCACATAGAAAATGTTTATTAATATATTTATTTTTATTTTTGTTTATGTGTAATTAGTTTTAATAAATATATTGTTTTTGACTTGTTTGAGTACCACATTAACAAGATTTTTTACTGAGCTGAAATTGATATCCATCACATAAATATTCGAACATTAAAAACCTTATTTAGTTCTCCGTTATTGATTTTTCTGAGATGATTGGTTTTGTATTGCTGTAGCCAAGTTAATAAATTCATAAATTTATGTATTTGCATATGGCTAACATGACTTTATAGCTCGTTTTATTAAATATATTTTTCTCCGTAATTTTTTAACCTAACAAGGTGGAAAAAAGTGTTTAGGTAGATAGAATTCAAAAAAATTATAACATTCGAAATGTATAAACAAAAAAAATTCCTGGGAAACAATTATGTCTGGACATAATAAAATACTTACCTTTTTTGGGGTTTTTATGGTGTATTTTAAATTATACAATCTAAACGTTTCGATAACACTTATAGTTATCTTCGTCAGTGGTAATATCTGTTAAAATTGTTAAAGATGTAAACAATTTTGTCAAAGTTGAAAAATTAAAACACGAATAGATATTACTACTGAGGAAGATAACGGTAAGTGTTATCGAAACGTTTAGATGGTATAATTTAAAATACACCATTAAAAACTCAAAAAAAAATAAGTATTTTATTATATGTGAAGGTCCTTGGACGAATGGAAGTTTTTTGTAAGTTACCAATTTTGCCAAAGTTGAAAAATTAAAACATTTTTCAACTTTGACAAAATTGTTTACAACATCTTTAACAATTTTACATTTTACATTTTCATATTATTTCTGGACAATTTCAAAATTTACAAATTCATTTTGGTGCAAATTATAGACTAATATAAACCATTTAAGATTCCTCAATTAGATTTTAATTAAGTTCTCCTGTTTTCGCACAATAAGGCGAAGGCGTCGAGTTTGAATCACCCTGTACAATAAGAGCACTTTGCTTACTAAACCTCTTTTCATTCTTGCTTTTCTTCCTTCTTTTGGATATGTTTTGCGGAGAATCGGTTTTGTAATAAAACTGATTTTAGTTCATGTTTTGATGGTCTGGCAGTCTCTTGGATCTTGTTAATAGTGTATTGACACTGCCTGTAGTAGTGCTGGATCGTGATGGGATTGAGTATTAAAGTACCGGTTGGTGTACCTGGCTTTTCTACAAACTGTTTGTTCTGTTTGTTCGCGCTTTCTGCAGATTAATGCGTCTTCTATTTCCATTGTAAGCCTTATTGTTTCGTGAACTCGATTTAGATGTTTTAGAAATCGATCCAATTTTCTTATTCGTATGTCCAGATTATAAAGGTGTCATCCACATACCTTAACCATAGCTTGGGTTTGTGACTAGCAGTTTGTATTGCTTGTTCTTCCAGATAGTTCATAAATAAATTAGCTACAACTGGCGATAGTGGTGAACCTACCGGTGCTGCTTTGATTTGGGAATACTTTTGGCTCCATAGATAAATTAAGTGTTTTTTACGCAGTGTACCGTTACCTACAGTATATTCTTGTGGCAGGTATTTTGTTTTAATTATGTGCATTGTCTCCGTGATCGAGGATTGAGCGTTTCCATTTTAATTAGGTCTATAATTTGGATCGAACCTTTTAGATATGATGCGGATTTGCAGAACCACGTACGAGGCATATGAGGAAACTTTTTTAAATTGTTTTTATACATGTACAGGGTGGTTCATTTTCGACGTTTTCTTATGGGAAGTACCCTTTCTATTACAGATAGACAAAAAGTAATATGGGGTCCTTGTGCTCGATTTGGGTGTTAATTAAGATCCAATAGTCATAATCAAGATATTTCTAACCGTTACTGCGCAATTAGCCAAAATTGAAAAAAATGGCGATTTTGAAAAACTTGAATAACTTATTTATTTCTAAATGTATCGACAAACTGTAAAAACATTCTTAAGGCACTTTTTTAAGTAGAATCCGTTTGTGCATTCTCATTTTTAATACCTCCTTAATTTAAAAAGATATGACATAAAGTTGCGTTTTTTTAATATGGAAACCATAGTTGGCTATTTTCAAAAATATATTACACTTCTATGCTATTTTAATAATTAATTGATTTTTAAGTTTTTCTTATTTACGTTATATACTAAGAATACACAGTAGGCATAGGAGGCTGAGATTTATTTAAGTAAAAACAAATGATACGTATATGTCAAATAATAAATTAAAAATTGAAAGTGTGCAACAAAGTGATCTTGGAATTTAGTTATTAACATGCCTAATTATACAAATTCAGAAAAATTTTGCATGTTAAAGTGTTTTATATTATCCGAAGGTGATAAGAATGTGGCATCGGAATTATATTTACAAAATTTTCCTGAAAGCCAGCAGCCAAATAAAAATATTTTTGAACGGTATAGTTAATAGAAATTAAAATTTTTGCGAGCTCAAAGCAATATCTTAATTAATTTTAGGTTACAGAAAAATTTAATTGAATTCAGTTCTTTTAAAAATCCCAGGCCAAAAACTTACTTTAACCGAAATTCTGAAGAAAATTCAATGGTCGTCTTAAGACAAGTTGAAGCAGAGCCAACAACTTCATCTAGACAAATGGTTAATCTAGACGTGTCTCGTTGCAAAGCTCTTAGAATTTTAAAGAAACACAAATACCATTGCTATAGATTTCGGAAAGAAATTTTTTTTATTATAGACGACAGAAGCCGGCGTACTGAGTTTAGTAACTGGTATATAAATTAGTGCCAAAATATACCTAATTTTTCAAACTCTATTGCATGGTCAGGCGAGGCACATATCAGTAGTGGTGGTATTTTTAATAATCACAATTTACCTTACTGGGCAGATACTAACGCTCATGTCAGTGTTGTCCGCAGGAGGCAAGGGAAATTTGGAATAAATGTGTGGTGCTGCATAAAAAACGGAAGTTTTTATTAGCACATGTATGAAGGAATATTATACTCAATGAAATATCTCGATATTCTACGAATTCATTTATAGGGATTTCTAGAGAGTCTTCCTTTAGCACAATATTGGAATGTCATATTTCAGCAAGACGGAGCTCCCGCACATAGTTCCCGTGTAGTTAGGGACTATTTAAATTTGCGTTTCCTAATAGCTGTATGGGAACGACAGCACCAATTTTGTGGCCTGCACGTTCACCAGATCTTTCGCCTCTAGATTTCTTTTTATGGGTTTTTTAAAAAACATTATATACAAAAGAACTAATAATACTGTGAATGAGTTAAAAGAAAGTGTTCGTGTGGCTTTTTGAAAAATATTCGTAGTTCTAGTGTGTTTTTTATATTGATATTTTGTGTTCAAATTTTTGTTCGTTTATAAAATTAGATGTTTACATACGTATAAAAATTGATTTGCTGTTAGCTTTTAATAATTTCTGATGATGTTATATTGTTCATTTTCATTTCATTTCAATTTGCATTTGAGGTTTTTTGATAATGTTATATTTAATCTTTAGATTTTATAATTTGTTACCTTTCTACAAGAACAACATTACAATTAAACTTATTTGAATTACAAAATGTCTCTAAAATATTTTACTGGGAGTTAAATTTCTTTTTTGAGTAGAATATCTTCATTCAATTTCATATCTGGTTTTCTAAGCCAACTGTTATCCTTAATAAATATACCAATCAAGAAAAACTTAAAATAATCAATTAATTATTAAAATAGCATAGAGGTGTTAAATATTTCTAAAAAGCACAAAAAAATATTAAAAGTGTCATAGCCAGCTATGGTTTCCATATAAAAAAATGCAGCTTTATGTCATATGTCAGGTTGCGTTGACGCACCCTGTATGTGAGATGTTATAATGACGTGTATTACGTGTTTTGAGTACGGCTGTATTGAGTTTGAACAAAAAAAATTTTTGTGTATATGCATAATGTATGTGGGTGGGTGTTACGCCACTGGAAATTTAGGAGAAATATAATTTTGTATGCAGATACGTGTATTTGAATATTATAGAGACTTTGGTGTTGGAATAAATAGATTCTGATGAATGTGAATGTGAAAAGAAATTTGTCGATGGGACGATAATGTTTGCTACTGTGTTGCTACTGTTGGCTACTTGATAAGAAATGGAATGTTGGTGGATAAGGGAGTAATCTTGGCCAGAAGATGTGAGTGTATAAGTGTAGAATGTTTTAGAAAATATGTAGAGAAAGATTTGGTATGTTATTTGTTAGTTATAGAAAGTTCTCGTAATGTTGTGCAATAAGTTTTGAGAATACGTGTATGTATATGGGATTTGAGACCTTAGACGGTACTTATTTTTGCAAATGTTGCGGAAGGAGATCGAGCGCAGGTGGGAGATAAGCGTTGAAAGTTGTGTAATGGTCCAGAGTGGCTACTGAATGAATGTGATGACGAAAAATGGTTTCTTCATAAAGTAATTGGAAAATTTGTAAGTAAAAACAAATATGGCGATGTATTGTAGTTATGAGCGTGGTTGTACAGATGGTAGTAACTGTCGGGACTAAGAAATTTTGAATGAATACTATTGGTGAATATAGCGCGGAAGGAAGACATGTTTAAAGATGGATGGCTGAAGGTATAAATAGGAAAGTCAGAGATTGACGAGTTAGTTAGAGAGTTAGCTTAAGTTTTGGTTGTTGGTGAGACACGCGCGCGAGGTGATGTGTGACATCAGAATGGGTTAAGTTGGAGTTGTATTTGTGAATAATATAGAAGGCAGTCATTGTTTAAACAACTGCGCAACCCGAAAGGTGATGAATCGTATAAGACATTCATAAATAAAACAAATTGAGATTGAAGATAAAATTAGTTTGTTTATTTTCAAGAAAGTAAAAAGTGCATAAGCAGATTTATAAAAGATAACAGTTATTACGTTATAGTGTTGAGTGCAGCGCGTGTTCTTGTACCGATATTTAGTTAAAATTATTTATGGGACCACCTTTAAGTAAACGAAATTTTCGTAATAAATTAAGCCAATGTTAAAGTAATTTTATGTGACATTAAAAGTTTATTTGTGTAAGGAAGGGCTATATTGTCCTAAAGGTTGCTAGAAATTTTAAGAGGCAACCAAACGTGTACAGATTATTACGTGGTATTGGACTATTTGTGATTACAGAAAGGAATAAGTGTTTGTGAAATTGTGAAGCACTGGTTATGTGGCTTCAGGCAATTTAAGGAATACAAATGGACTACAAATAATTGATTTACGGGAAGAAAGAAGAAAGAAAAGCGTAGGATAAATGGACAATTTTAAGTAAGAATTATATTTAAGGACCTTGAAAATTCAGTTAAGCACGATTATCTTTTTGTTTAGTTCATTTGCGTAATGTTGGGTAATTATTAATTAGTTTAGAAGCGAAAAGATAATCTTTCTCGTGTTATGTTGTTTTGGGTTGTATAGTAGTAAGAATTATTGCAGAAAGTTATATTGACAGTGACGTGTGGTTTTGATTTTCAACCATGTTGTTGTGGTATATGTAAATATATTTGTGTTTGTTTCTTTGTCATTTGTTCATTATTTTATGCAGGACAATATATATTTATCGTTATCTTTTTATTTTGTTGTTTATTTAGCCAGGTATGAGATACATTTGTGACGATTACTTAATTGGTGACCTAGTTTTGACAAGTTAAGTGTAGACTTTGCATATTTTGGATTTTTAAGATTAATGAACAACCTGAAAGGTTATATTTGCCAGGTTGATTGTAAAAATTTTTCATGTTAGATTGATTAACGCAGTACACTAATAACGGATCAGCTGTTAATTAAAATTTCATTAAGTATAACAAAAAGTTGGAGTTTTGAGAACTTAAATATTTACGAATGTCACATACGATCCAGAGTATTATAAAAATTAAATTAAATTTAAAAGATATCGTTCATGTTAGGAATTTTAAAAATTAATTATCGATCATTGAATGAAGAACTATTTATTCATTAATAAGTAGAAATTTAACTTTATATGTATACGAGGGATACGTAGAAAATATAACTGTTGGTTACGTGAATGCAGTTGAATTTGAGTGATGAATTTTATTTTGGAAGTTTTGGTATACGAGGTGTATTCAAAAAGTTTTTAATAACCTGGGTAGTACTAAATATATTTGAGTTTGAGTTGAATTGTTTGGGACGAGTGTTTGTTTTAGAACCCTCTTGTAAGAGTTTACTGAGTAAGCACAATCCTACTTTCCACAATCAAGTAGGGTTAATTAACATCCAGCTTAAGACAATTATTTTAGCAAAGTTTCGATTGTGGTGGCGCCTAGAGACATATTTTCCCGGACTGAGCTGTTTGAATATCGGTGTAAGGTGTTTGAGCGTATTAATCATTCATTTTACTTATTATTTCGACCACGCCCATCACCCTGTTAGCTGGCTTGGCAACCCGCTTACATTAGTAAGCATACACGACGCCTAGTGCGGTTTGGACGTGTAACACATATATTTTTAAATTAAGGAGGTATTAAAAATGTGAACGCACTAACGGATTCTACTTAAAAAAGTGCCTTAGGAATGTGTTTACAGTTTGCCATTTTTCCAATTTTCGCTAATCGCGCAATAACGGTCAGATATATCTTGATTATGACTATTGGATCTTAATTAACACCAAAATCGAGCACAAGGACCCCATATTATTTTTGTCTATCTGAAAACATCGAAAATGAGCCACCCTGTACATGTATAAAAACAATTTAAAAAAGTCTCCTCATATGCATCGTACGTGGTTCTGTAAAAGTATATATGTTTAGGAATTGACATTAAAATTACGTTCGGTTTCAGAAAAGGTAAATACAGTTATGAATAATAAGTCCATTTCTTTATTCATTCAATACTTATTGTATTATATACGATACGAAAATAACCAGTAGCTATGGGAAGTATTCTGATAAATCGAAAATTGCAAATCTAGAATGTGCAAGGAAGATTTTATTTATCCTGGGATAATAAAGTTATTTCATTCGGAGATTGTTCGTAGTCTACTAAAATAAATTTAATCGATAACTAATTTATCTGTATCGTTGAACCTAACTAAAAACTTTATATGAATCACTTCGTTTCAAAAGATTGATTGCAAATCTCTCTTGCGTTGCGAATAATATGGATTTTCAATTACGTATTCTCGTGGAATACAATTGTGTCTAAAGAGCTTAATCAAAATTACAAAAAAAAAACATACAGAGTATAATTGTACAGTTAACAGTTGTTTTAAACCACCGTGAGAATTATTTGAGTGAGAGTTCTGTTCGCATGAATTTTTTCACCTTTAATTTTTATTGATAAAAAATAAATTAGTGGTAATTAAAGTGCAGTTTTCTTGTATTACATACAGTAATTATAAAGATGACGGATAGAAGAGGAATTTCAGATTTGCAATCTACCAAAGAGTTGTTTGAATTTAATTAACTCGGTAACACGGTTTTGAACTAAAGAGTATGTTATAGAATTGCAGAACTTTTCCATTAATACCAGACAAATATGAGCATGAAAACTTTTTAATTATCTTTTTTGCTTAAAAAGTAAAAAAACTAAAACTCGATTATATTGCGTAATTTAAGCAAAAAAAAATGTTGAATGCAAACCTACAATTATTATTAATATTCAGAAAGAAAAAAACTTGATTACAAGCAAGAGATAGATACGAGCCCCGTCCCATCTCAATTGGCCCACCAATATTTTTTCTTTTTAAATAAAATTATGCTAATTCACCGTAAATTTAATTTAAGTATTTATTTTTATTATCATTTGTAACAACATTTTAAACAATTTAAAACATTTTATTGCAACATTTTACTTTAAATCATTTTTTAATTGTTAAAAACATATTTTTATACAAAAAAAATAGTTATTTGCTTTTCTCGAATTTATTATTTTCTAAGAATCTTTGAATATCTGAAATAATCAAGTAGGCTTTGTCCAATAAAAGAAAGTTTGTTTTTTTTTACTATTAGTAAAAATGACGCGTGGAAAGGTTGTTGATGAAAAAATTCGCTCAATTATTACCAATTTATTTAAAAACGGAAAATCAAACGCGGAAATTGGCGATCTAGTTAATTTATTAAAGTTAACTGTCAGAAATATCATTCGAGTTTATAAAACAACGGGTACAATAGCTACAAAACCTCGGTATGCGTCGAAATCCAAAATATCAGATGCTGATAGGCGGGCATTGAAGAAGATTATTAGAAAAAACAGGCGTTCGAACTATGGTGAATTATCTGTTCTTTGTAGCGATGCTGTGGGGCGAAGTGTTTCAAGATCCACGTGCTATAGAGAAGCCCTTAAGTTAGGTTTTAAAACTTACAAGGTAATTTTATTGCAACTTTTTCCAAAAAAATTTTTTGTAATTTTACTAATTTCCTTTAGGCAAAAGAAAAGCCACTCTTAACATTAAAACAAAAGAAAAACCGGCTTAAATGGGCTAAAAGTCACATTAATTGGACGAGTGATGAATGGAATAGTGTCCATTGGAGTGATCAGTCTCGTTTTGAAGTTTGTGTTGGGGACAATCGAAGCAGAGTTATTCGTCAGATAAATGCAGCTTTCAATTCAGATTGTTTAAAAAAGAAAGTAAAATTTCCTGCTTCAGTTATGGTATGGGGTTCAATGTCTGCTAGAAGTGTTGGAAAACTTCACTTCATTGATGGAATTGTAAACACCAATAAATATTTAGAGATTTTAAGAAAATCGTTACTTCCAACAATGACAGATTTATTGCAGAATAATAATAATTTTGCGTTCCAACAAGACGGGGCGGCCTGTCATACATCAAGAAAATCTTTAAAATGACTTTCTGATCATAATGTCCCACTTTTGAAGTGGGTGGCAAACAGTCCCGACTTGTCACCAATAGAAACCCTTTGGCACACAATGAAAAAACGATTACGGATACAACCAGCTAGAAACGTAGTCGAATTAAAACACAAAATATTTGGGATACATTCACTCAAGATGAGTGTCAAAACTTAATAAGTACGATGCCCAATAGAATTCAAGCCGTAATTAAAAATAAAGGCGACGTCACACAGTGGTAAAGGTTTTTGGATTTTGTATGTTTTCCTTGTTTTTAACAATTAAAAAATAATTTGAAGTAAAATGTTGCAATGAAATGTTTTAAATTGTTTAAAATGTTGTTACAAATGACAATAAAAATAAATACTTAAATTAAATTTACCGTGAATTAGCATAATTTTATTTATAAAGAAAAATTATTGGTGGGCCAATTGAGATGGGACGGGGTTCGTAGGTAGCTAAGTTATTAAACTACTATCACAGATTTAAATAAGCTATACTATAGTGCGAGTCACACCGAGAATGCATTGTGGCGGGGTATAGGCAATGTATTTGTAATGGGAGGCCGTCACACTGTGTTGCCGGTTGTCCGATGGCTGTGACAGGGTCGGTTCTGAAGTTATTATACAGTGCCGCCAAAAAGCTATATACAAATGAAAAACTTTTTTATTTTTTGCGAACGATACGTAAGAGTAAACTGCCCTTATTTTTGAAAAAATCGGAAAATTTTAGTTGAAAGAATCACTCAAAATTCTCAAATATGAATTTTCAAGACGATCAAAATATCGTTAAACAACTGTATTAATTAGTTACTTACAATGCATTTACGACATTTCAAACCAAGCTTATGCGGGAAGGTATCTTAATGAGTTTTTTATAATGTAACTGAAAAGTAAACAAACAACCCTAAATATAATACTGATTTTCAGTCTTGGTTGTGACTTATTACCGGTAAAATGGAATTTAAGAAATTCAAACGCGGACAAATGCTCCATGCGAGTGCGAAAATTATAATTTTCAATATCATTTGTCATTTAGTAAATGTTGAAAAATTGAGTTTGACTGCAGCGGTGAGTCGTGCTTCCAAAATGAGTGGGGTCAGTGAAAAAACAATTTTTACCATCAAGAAAGAGGAAGAGCAAAACAATGGTGAATTAAAATCTCCTGCAGCAGGAAAAAAGCGGGTAAGTGAGTCAAATTCTCGCGAATATGCATACGATGAGGGTTTTAAGAGCTTATTAAGAAGAACTGTGCACAGTGACTTTTTTTTTAAACATTCCTCCAACTTTGAAAGCTGTATATAACGTTATTCGAGGGAATGAGAATTCGCCATCGTTCTCTTTAAGTACCCTAGGTAGATTGATTAAAGATATTGGTTTTGAATATGTGAAGCGTGGTCGTAAAAGCATAATGTTAGAGCGAAACGACATCATTAATTGGAGGCACAGATATTTAAGAGCCATCTCCAAGAAAATTGCAACATTATCTACTTAGATGAGACTTGGGTCAACGTGGGTCAAACGGTGAACTATGCATGGTGTGATAATACTATAACAAATCGTAGAGATACTTTTATAAAGTGTTTAACCACAGGCCTCAAAGCACCTACACAAAGAGGTCCACGTTTCGTTATTCTTCATGCAGGATATGAAGGTGGATTTTTATTTGGCGCCGCACGTGTTTTGTTAGCAAAGAAAAACGATGGCGATTATCACGACGAAATGAACGCCGACTATTTTGAGCAATGGTTTGAAGAGTCGCTGATTCCTGCCTTACCCAAAAACGGACGGAAAAACGTTGTTGTTATGAATAACGCTTCGTATCATTCGCGTAAATTTAGTTTTCCAACTACTTTATGGAACAAACCCCAAGTTAAAGATTCGCTGCTCGAAAGAAACATTTTCTTTGACGACTCCTATTTAAAATGTGAGCTGCTTGAAGTTGTCAACGCGTATAGAGACGAATACGACAAGTATAAAATTGAAGAAATAGTTACAAAATACGACGTAACTGTTTTGCGTTTACCACCATACCCTTGTGAGCTTAACCCGATCGAGTTGGTGTGGAATCAGATTAAGCACTATATTGCAACAAAGAACTCCGATTTCAAGACAGAGCACGTCCGTTTATTGATAAATGCAGCATTTGGACATGTCACTGCACAAAATTGCACATGTCAGAGAAAAAACGGAAAAAGAAATGTGGGCTGCTGATAACCTTCAAGACAACGTGGATGAACTCATAATAAGTGTAAATTTTAGTGTCAGTTCTGAGAATGAGATTTCAGACCTCGATGATGACTGTGTCGACGACGTGCAGGTGTAAATAGTGTAAATATTTTATTTGTTTATAAATGTACAATCAATTCTCTGTTTATTTTCTCTTATATTAACTTTGCTTGAAATAATTCTTTTGTAATTTTGAAATTTATTGTTTATTATTATTAATTATTGAAAACATAGTAAACGTCGGGTGTAAATAGTGTAAATATTTTATTTGTTTATAAATGTACAATTAATTCTCTGTTTATTTTTTCGTATATTAACTTTGCCTGAAATAATTCTTTTGTAATTTTGAAATTTATTGTTTATTATTATTAATTATTGAAAACATAGTAAACGTCGGATGTAAATAGTGTAAAAAGTGTAAATATTTTATTTGTTTATAAATGTACAATTAATTCTCTGTTTATTTTTTCTTATATTAACTTTGCCTGAAATAATTCTTTTGTAATTTTGAAATTTATTGTTTATTATTATTAATTATTGAAAACATAGTAAACGTCGGTTGTAAATAGTGTAAATATTTTATTTGTTTATAAATGTACAATTAATTCTCTGTTTATTTTTTCTTATATTAACTTTGCCTGAAATAATTCTTTTGTAATTTTGAAATTTATTGTTTATTATTATTAATTATTGAAAACATTTAAACAAAGGCGAAGGTATAAACATCATTAAACTTCCAACAAGTTTTTAGCGAATCTGTGAGAGCGGCGAAATTTGCCTGAGACCGGACTTGAGGTTTAACCGATCCCAGCATAACGACAACTGGCAACGGTGTGCTCCATAAGACTCCACACTGCATTCTCAGTGTGACTTTCACTACAGTAAAAGTAACCACTTTTTCTTTATCGTTTATTAATTTAAAAAAAACGATACCTTCAAGTTAATCAAAATGAGGTTACTTACATTTTTATTACAATTAACGCCACCATCTCTTAAAGCATCAGGAGTAACGCATTCCTCCATTCTTCAATGGACACGTTTGATTGAGCATACCAAAAACTATTTCAATACAAAATTTAAAGCGTAACTGGACATTGTCCAGGAATGTAAAATAAATGCCATTACTTTCAATTAGTAATCAAAAGAAAATCTATGATTTATTTAAAATATACAACATTTGCTGATTGGACCTGGGTATTTTAATGATTTTAATATTATTAGTACATAACATACTTAATAACTTATTTTGAAATTAGTTCAAAAGTTGTATGAATGAGTGTCTTTCGTCCGATCAGTCGTATTTATTGATTTTATGTTACTTATCTGTATACGTCCATAAATCAAACGAATATAAACAATGTGAAGTAATTTTTGCACGCTACTAACTTGTAAAATTGACACTTGTAACAATGACATTTGAAAGATGAATATGTTACTATCCAATAATACCAAGTATATATGCGAAAGCAATTTGACAATTAGCAACCCATTCGTAATAATACTTTGTCACGACTGACGAGATATTTATAAATTCACAGTTTTAATGTAATTTACTGGTTCTAGGAGATTACAGGCAGACCAGTAAATTTTCGTATCTCCAGTAAAAACCTGTTTATCAGGCTAATAACATAATAATAATACACCGTGCTTATACGTGAGTGTAATGGTTGTTAAAAGCAAACTACGGGTAAATGATTACTTGCCGCTCTACAGAACGGCAAATAAAAACAATATTCTTATTTCATTATTAAAAAAGTTGTCTGTTCTGCATCACCATTGTGTGCATATAAGCAACTCAACGTCGAAGTTAAAAGACAAACATTAAACGATACCGCACTTCTTAATATATAAAATATTATAGCTGAAGTACATTCCCGTGTCGGTCCATCTTATTTCGACGCTCCCACTTCGAGACCGCCGCTTCGACGCGACATCATCTTGACGCAAGATCATCTAGACACAACTTCATCCCGACGCGACCTTATGTCGACGCGAACACATAACCACGTTTTGTATTATTGATTCATTCAACCGTATTATATAAACATATTATGTAATTTCTGTAATGTAAGTATCGACTTGAATTTAGGGCTACTTATTTTGTATATTCTGTTACAAAAAAATTCAATATAGGTTACTGAATAGGTCAAATGCAATTATGTAAGTACATAATATTTATTACCACATTTTATACTATGGCAATAGGGTAATTAAGGCATTAAACAAAATAGAAAAGAATGTTTATTATGTACTATATTAACCGCAGATTTAAAGACAATGTTTGTTTAATGATACTTCGGTATCAGTATAAGAAAATGAAATAAGCCAAAATCCTTAGATATGTTATAGGCTAAATACCCACTAGAGCACCCAGCCCGTAAAGGCAATTTGAGCTACGGCATAGCTCTGTGGTTTGGGCGGGGTTCTTACTTGAAGATCGTAAAAGGCACTCGTAGCAACTCCAAAAATCCTCAAAATCGGTAGATAAAGTCAAAAAGGCGACCTGTTAAAACCATTTATAGCGGGAAAATGTCATGAACTGATGTTATATTGGTCTAACAGAAAACCAAAAAGTTCACTCAAAAATCTACTACTTCTACTGTAACAAACTTTTTACGTTTGTAATAAAATTTATGTATATGTAGGCAAATGACGTGCATTCGTACAGCGTGTGTTGCATATCTAGTTGCATAAAAACATAAATGCATTTAATTGTTTTACTTAGATCTCGTACGCATATCGTTCGAGCTTCAGACATGTTCATGCGCAAAGACCTTACCGTCGGTTTTGGTTGAGTTAAGAAGATGGGTGTAGCGTCCATTACTGCTTGTTAAATTAAAAAAAACTTTTATATTAAAGTTTGAGACGTTTTCTTTTTTCATGCACTTTTTATTTTCATTTTTACTTTCACGTTTACGTTTTATTTTTTACTTTAACTTCACCTTTATTGATTAAGATTAATCAAGAGTGAGATAACCACCCACGTTAATGGGAAGTGGAACTTAAAAACCCCTTAATCAAGAATTTTTTATTTGGGAATTATTAAGCATAAAAATCCACCTGAAGTAATATTACGCATCAATTTTCCAAAATCGCTGACACAGCATGCATCCATTTCGTCATCACCAAGAAAAAAGGTATTCTGTTTCCATTAACGACTCATAAGATTAATAATTATTCACTAGTTTTTAACGTTACTAACCCTAGCTTTAAGTATTTCTGATTGTAATTAAGTATAGGTTGTGTTAATAAAACTTGTAGAAATTTTCTTTTAAATTCATTGTATACTGGTTTACTTGTTTATTCTATATTTAAAACAAGTTGGCGTCCTCGATTTTAAAGCGAACATATCTAGGTACATGTAAATATTTTTTGGTTAATAAGGCAAATCGATAATTTTAAGAACCTGGCCCACCTTAATCTACGACCGAGCAAATGGCACCAAATCTTCTTGTTATTACCCAAACTGTTAAGTAGTTAAAATTTGTAGCCATGGGCGTAGAAGTATACGTATAGAACCGTCATGATTTGTACACGGTTTAAAAGGTTATTTACACTACAAAGTCTACTCCAAAAATATTAACGCCAGGTTCACCTAAACTTCAATAAAATCTTAAGCTTTAAATATAAAAGCCGCAAAATCCGAAATAAAGCCTAAAACTCACTAAATATTTCGATAAATCTACGTAAAAAATTACTAGCTCAACTAATCCAAGAATAACTGGAAATACGACAATCTAATTATTCAATTAAAACGAAAAATATACGTTGCCACAAACTAAACAAACACGATCAAAAATCTATGAAATCCTAAAATCTATCAAATGTCGATATCGGGATGTAATACCTAAATTCCAAAATAAGTTACCTAGCTGTCATAACAAACAATTATATTCGCTCATCTGTTCGGCAAATGAGGCACTAGAATGTCTTCAAGTGATGTCGATACCTATAAAAATTCTTCAAAAATATCTTGCAACTTTTCGTGATACCATCGTATGCCCAAAAAAATACAATCAGCTGTTCGGCCAGCAAACTCATACTACGTTATCTAAATGCATTACGTCAAACCATAATGAATCTTATTCCTCAAAAATTTACATTTAATTAATTACTTAAAAAAAACTTAACTAACTTTCATCAAATGAAGTCAATTACTAGCAATCTCAATTGTGAATCAAAAGGTTTCTATTGGATTATTACTTTACAAAGCGTTACTTGATTAATTTTACTCATTCAAACCTAAATTCGGTATACTTATTTAAACGGCCGTCTTCTTATTAACGATATTTACAAAGTTCTTGACGAATATTATGGTTACACTTAAACTAAAAGCTTTCTTTATTTACACTGATAATTGTTTGTTATGCGCCTAGCCATTTACACGAAGCCGTTTCGTCAAGTAACACTAGAACCATTAACTTGACTTGAAATGTTTACTTTTGATTCGCACACCAGGCGCAAAATAACTCCGAGAATATGTCCTTATACGACACCGATACGATTGATACTCCAGACGGCGAGAAAACACAAAATAACCCTCCAATTAAGGGTAACGAAAATTAAATTTCCACTTAACCTTCAGGAAGCCGTAAATATTTCACTATCTCCACGCACCAACCCACGTGTATACGACGAAGCGAAAATGAGCCTTGACCCTTATGGCATCATTCCAAGACTGAGGACGTCTATTCAAATCTTCTAAAGGCCATACTTGATTTTAAAAACGACAGCCAATCATACTACTCATACATTCAAATTATAAAATGCGGTAGAAACGATAAGCCCCTTCCCGCAAATGTGTACCTCAGAAGGTAAAAGCAACTTCAGCTTTCGCAGCAATGGAGACAAAATGTTATCGTTAAGTTATTTTTCCTTAGTACTTATTGTTACTCAGCTAAATATTGCCTTCTCCTATAATGATGATTTTTAATTGAAAATAAATCGGCGAACTGTACTACAATAGAATCTTGGCACCAGAAACTTAACATGAAAACCAACTTGGAATTTTATCTCAATCACAAACTGCGTTTTTAATTTTAAACCTTACGAAAATTTATATTATTTCAATCCTAATTTTAAATTAATTCTAACAAAGAAATTAACTTTAAACTAAACACGATAAATTCTAATCCGAAATACAATATAAAGCAAACGATATATCAATTTAATTTAACTTTATGAAGATACATAAAAACAACAAATTTCGTTAGCGTGAAAGCAAGAACTGAGTAAATAGAAAAAGAAACGAATAGAGAAAAAATACGTATATATATATATATATATATATATATATATATATATATATATATATATATATATATATATATATATATATATATATATATATATACAGGGCGTTTTTAATTTTAAACCTTACGAAAATTTATATATTTCAATCTAATTTTAAATTAATTCTAACAAAGAAATTAACTTTAAACTAAACACGATAAATTCTAATCCGAAATACAATATAAAGCAAACGATATATCAATTTAATTTAACTTTATGAAGATACATAAAAACAACAAATTTCGTTAGCGTGAAAGCAAGAACTGAGTAAATAGAAACAGAAACGAATAGAGAAAATATATATATATGTATATATATATATATATATATATATATATATATATATATATATATATATATATATATATATATATATATATATATAAGGGCGTTCAAACGCAATTACAGATATCAATTAACATTTTCTGGACAATGGTAATTGAAATACCACACGGTTTAAGGATCATAAATGGGAGTGGGGGTTTTCTATTTAACAGTCTTTCGCATACCTTAATAGTATTTATATTGTATTCAAAATGATAGGTTCGATTCGTAATAAAGAGAAATGTGACCCTAATGGATACTTGTATTGTTGAGACAAGTTAATGGCTAATGGGTCCAAAAATAGTGGCGATGCGATGTCAAAATTGAAAAGAATAAGCTATGTAAAGGTCGTATTTATACAAACGCTCGAAGTGGTGAATTTATTCGGGTTGTTAGTGTACACTGTCATGGAAGTGACGCTGCGTGAGTCGAGGTGGTTCGCACAATTAACGTAATTAAAAGTAGAGCAATACCTCTACGTTTAATTACGTTAATTGTGTTGTATGAAAGAAAGTCTAGAAATCCCAAGCCAAATTCCTAACAATGAGGATTGCATCTAAGGGTTGTTTTCCAAATCAAAATGCTGTTCGACAAATAATTCTGCGTTCAAGGCGAGCAATTAGTGCAACCTCCAGATCGTGTCTCTATGGAAATTTCAGACCGTTAAAGAAATTATGAAGAAGAACGTTTTTTGTTGGCCGATTCTGGAGTTTACGTTGATGAGACCTTTAGACTCGCCCCAAGTTTATTTCAACAGGTAATTAGGTATTCCTAATTAATGAGAACTACTTTTCACTACTTTTCACTTTTGAAATTTAAATGTAATATTATGCAATAATCTGTATTTCTTGGGCATACTAAATGCAAAATTTTCATCTTATTAACTTACATAACTATTTTAACATTGATTGTTGAGTTTCTTAATTAATTGATTTTTCAGATCTTCTTGATTTGGGCAGAACGCGGTGGTTTCGTTTTACCGATTTTATATGAACTGCTGCCAAACAAAGAAGAGGATACTTACACCCGCGTGATCCGCTTAATTTGTGATATTTGGCCTAATCTCCCAATCCAATCCCATATATCCCTCGATTTCGAACTTGGTGTAATTAATGCTTTTACATCAAATTTTCCTCTTGCGGAATTGAATTGACATTTATTTGATTTAGTAAAAAAACTAAAACGAAAATGGACAGAAGAAGGACTAATAGGTCGATACAATGGCAATGCAAATTTTGCGCTTCATATGCTAATATGATATCTGCTTTGGAGTTTGATCCAATTAATGAGATAGAAAATAGGTTAGAAGTGTCGCATAATGCATTGCCGGATGAATTAGAACCAGTGTTGGACTATTTCCAAGACAGGTACATTGGTAAAATGCAGCGTAATAATCGTCGACGCAATCCTTTATTCACTCCCGGAATTTGGTCTTATACGCGTACCGCAAACAATGAAGCGCGCACAAACAATTATGCTGAAGCGAATATAGCCGTTTGCTGGCCGAATTTGGAGTAGATCATCCGACTTTATGGAAATTTATTAATCGAATTCGAGCTGTTCAAAAACCTATAGATAACGCACCAAGAAGGCGTTCTAGTTCAGGATTTTGAAAATCGCGAAATGTTAGAGGCATTGCACATAATTTTCTTAAGAATGTTTAATGTTATTTTATTTTTATCATTTTATTCTTATATTGATGATATGCGTACAAAGCACAATCGAAAGTACGTTACTTTTTATAAAAATACTTAACTGTAGCGTTTAAATGGTGTATTTTTTATTTATATTTTATGTAAGTTTAACCGTTTGGATAACAGTTACATTTATCTTCATCAGTAAATGGTAAAATCTTTAAGAAATTACTTGAACAAATCACACGTTTATCAAACTGTAATATTAATAGCAGGATTATGTTTGAGTTTTCATATTTTTTATATTTCATAAATTTGTTATAACATATCAAATAATATCTTAAAGATTTTGCCCATTTACTGACGAAGATAATTTAAACCCAAACGCTAAATATTTTTATGATGTGTAATAATGGTGAAAATTTACCTTTTCATACGTTATTTTTAGTGTACTGTAAAGACGGTATTAAAGTACGTTCTAGCGTCGAAAAGAGCTCGCGTCAAAATGATCTCGCGGTGAGATGGTCTCGCGTCAAGATGGGCTTGCGTAGAAATGATCTCGCGTCGAAGCGGCGGTGTCGAAGTAGGAGCGTCTAAGTGGCAGCGTCGAAATAAGCTGCTTCGTTCTGTGCATAACCTTGTTTTTAAATTATATTTTTCATAAAAATGTTTACTCTATAAAGTGGCTTCGGCCACTCTCGTGGTCCAGAAGTAAACTTCCGTTGTCCTGCTTGTAATACATGTACAAAAGTATTGTTAAACGTTTCACGTTGAGAATATGTGGTGGCATCTTACAGATGCCTCAACTGAATATCACCTGACCTAGCATTTTAATTTAGCATTGACGAGAAATAGGTAGCAACCTTAATGAAATGAATTATGGAAAGAAAATAAATTATATACTAGCAGAACTTCACATAATGTTGTTTGGAAAAAACGACGAATGTAAACCACATGGAGAGTACAGGAAAGAGATCGAACAACATATAGTAAAAGTGGAATTTATTAAAAGCATTTTGTAATGGAATATTTCATTAGTACTCCAGAAAATAGGCTTTTCCCGTGCGCACGTGTAAGCCGTCGCTGAACACGGAAAGTCATGCCAGCAAGGGAAAAGCAAAGATTGTAATGAGCGATACTCTTCATTATACCTCTACAAAAACAAAAAACAAGGTAAAATTGTCAGCCAAAAGATCTACACAGTGTGAGAAACCTTTATTTTTAAACATGACCGAACAGGAATATATAAATTTAAATTTTCACTGAATGGAATATATATTTTACAATTTGCGTTGTTGTAATTATGCAATTCTTTAACAGGCACTTCATTTTTTTAAATTGTAGTTGATGAAGTCGAAGGTTGTACATTAGTATTTATTTTTTGGTCTTTCCCAACTACAATATATTCTGACGTTGGGTTTCCTATACTTGAATGATTGAACAGTTTACGAGAAACTTCAATCCTTCTGCTTAATGATTCGATGTAGCTTTCAGCTACTGTCGACTGGCGCCAACCTTTATGTCTTTTTAGAGTAAGCAAATCCCCTCCGCCTTCGACTAACATAGATGCTGAAGATCTTAAGCTGTGTCCAGTATATTCTACAGGATCCTTAGGTTGAAATATTCCGCGATCTGTTTTATTGTACCACTCATAATATGTCAACCTACATCTACCATTGCGATACACCATAAGTAATCTATTATAAGTATACTTATTTATAGTTTTAGTTATTATAAGTGTAGTAATCTGGTATTCATATTTATAGGCATTAGATTAATATGTTCACGATAAAAACTGCATGGATCAAAGGGACATCCTTCCTTTGCAATTGTAAAACTTCTTGACTTGTGAGTTTTTCCATCTCGAAAGAATATCACCAAAAAACGGCCAATATCTTCCACATCTTCCAAAGTTACTCGAATCAAATCATCTCTTCTGCATGCACCAAAAACACTGAATATTAAAATTAATTTAGTTAATTACTACTCATCTGGTGCTTCAAGTATAAATTTGGTGACATTGGTCTGCAGTTAATATTTTGGACTTTTGCGGTGTGTAGCCAACATTCTGTCATTTGAAAAATGCAATAGGTTTTGGCAAGTTATTATCGTTCCTATTTTTTTTTACTGCCAGACCACTTTTTAACATAGGAAATCGTTTCCACAAAGTTGAAACTTTTCTTTTCGTTGACTCCACTTGCAGAATAGACGGTACTCATTTTCATATCTATCACAAGCCTTCCTGGGCAGTAATTCTACAATTACTTTCGTAGCTTCAAGTCATCTGGAGAAATCATGTTAAAAATATGTTGAATACAAATCATTTGTTAGCGGTTATTAATATATTTTATTAGAAGGGTGGTAATATCATTAGCGCACGCGCATAATTCATTTTTCACTCTTGTCATATTATCATACAACCAATAGTCTGCGCGAAAAAAAATAAAAATAGTTTTACTTGCCCTACTAAACATGTTTTCTGATAAACGCATCGGTTACTGATAAACGCAGTAGGCGGTTGCTATGTTGAAGTTTCTCTGCTGTCTTGTTGTCAAAAAGATCGACAGTTTTTGTAAATTTCGTCACGTTAGTTTTATGTGACAAATTATCATTATTATATTATTTATTTAATATTAATAACAATTAAACCAATGAAGAGTATGCTGACTTGCATTTGATTTATGTCGAATGTCGCGGAAATGCTTTGTTTATGCCGTAAGAATGTATGCAGAAAGATTTCCCAATCGTCGCATTCGTAATAATCGAACGGCCACAGGATTTGTAAGGGTCAAAAACGAAATGCAGGAAGGGGAGTTGCAATCGGTATTCAGCAAGAACAGGCAGTTTTGAATTTTCTTGAAGATGATCCTAGGAGAAGTGTTCGGGAAGCATTTAGGTATTTCAATATGCCTATAACTAATATCTGGAGAATACTGACGACAAACGGATTGCACCCTTACCATTTCAGAAGGGTTCAAGAATTGTTACCCATAGATCATGATCTTCGCGTCTGATTTTGTGCAGAAATGCTTCACAGGCGTATTAAAAACCATCAGTTTACAGCAAGAATACTGTTTACTGATGAAGCTTTTTCACTAAATGTTTCGGCTGGCATCCGAGCAGAGTTTTTAATGGGACCTTTTATTTTTCCTAGGCGTTTACGAAGAGCTGAATATTTGCACTTTTTAGAAAATAACCTTTCCAAATTGTTGGAACATGTACCTCTCCAACATAGACAAAGGATGTGGTATATTCAGGATGGAGCTACCGCCCATTTCACTTTCCCATGTCGTTGGATCGGGAGAGGTGAGGACGGAGCTCCCATATAATGGGTCCTAAGGTCTCCCAACTTAAATGCTCTTGATTTCTATTTATGGGGTCATCTGAAAAACATGCTTTATGCAACAGAAGTTAACACAATAGAAGAACTGCAAGAAAGAATTTTTAATATTTGCAATGAAATAAGAGACTGTTCACACTTTACGATCCGTACATTTTTATTTCATTAAAAGACTACAATTATCTCAACAATGCGCCAGAGGCCACACTTGATTTAAATTATTATTATTATTAACTAAGGGATTAGATAAATTTATTTCCATTTGTTCATATTGTTAATAATTGATTAAACTATTTATTTCTCAATTTATGCTTCTAATTTCTATTTTTTCTGCGCAAACCGTTGGTTGTATGAAAAAATCACAAGAGTAGAAAAAGTTTCAAAATTAGGTGTAGTATCAAAAAAGGTTTTGTTGAAATCGGCCATTCCAGGAAAAAGTTCTGAGAGAAGGAAAACTAGGTGTTGCTGATTCCCGCCCTCCAGATAAATGAGACAAAGAATAGATACCACCACAAAATAACATTCAACTAGCTGACAATGTGAAATAGTTTAACCGTCTTTGAGAAAGAAGGAAAATATTATTTTCCGCCATTTTGAAACTCCAATATCTCAACAGGGAGGACCCAAATTGAAAAAACTAGGCGTTGCTGATTCCCGCTCTCCAGATAAATGAGACAAAGAATAGATACCACCACAACATAGCATTTAACTAGCTGACAATGTGAAATAGTTTAACCGTCTTTGAGAAAGAAGGAAAATATTATTTTCCGCCATTTTGAAATTTCAATATCTCAACAGGGAGGACCCAAATTGAAAAATTTCATATGAAGGTCCCGCCTAAAATGGCTTGTAGAGTACTCTGGTAAAATATTTGACCATCATTCTGGAACACCCTGTATACTTTGGATTCTAAGACGCTATGTATTACCTTGTTTTTATTAGTCATTGATATAGTCGTTTCAAATGTAGATAATCTGAGAACCACTAATTTATTTGTATGCTAAATTCCCATTTAACATGTTCTTTTATTGATTTTCTCGGTAAATTAATTTTCGTTTTTTTGAAGTTTAGGTAGAGCGTACCAGATTTGTTGAAATTTCAGGTTGGTGAAATATAGCAGAAATCGTAGCTGCTGTATAGAAAATTAACGTTCATTGTAGTGATGGCAATGTTTTTTTGCGCCCTTCACGCCGTGTCACCCACCGCTGTGCTATCCTCGCGAACCTGCGATTTACCGTACTGTAACATACCACAACATAAATGCACGGCAAATATTAACCAGAAGTCTAATATTCATTACAGACTAATTGAACATTGCAATGACTCCACGGTTGTTATTCAAACGGATATAGTTCTGTTGCCAAAGCTTCATAAATACAATAATGAAAAGCTGCCCAACAACGTTTATTTTAGGCCTTCTACGGTACCACTTTTACAAAGTCTCCTATTCCACCATCAAAATACATCAGCTCTTACTTTTTTAATATTATCCTGCTTTTTACTTCTTTCGACACCGGAAGTTATGGGGACACCACCCGGAGTTAATCTAAAAGGTTAACAATAACTACGTACTGTTGTGCATTATATTTAGCTTGATGTACTACTAATGATTAATGATGACTAACTTTTAACTTAAGTAACTAACACTCCTTTATATCTTTTGAATGTATGTTACCTACTTATTTCGTTACTATAGGTTGTTTGCTTGCATTTGCCTTTCCTTATAACGTAACTAGGTGACACCATCTAATGTTTACTACATACTGCTTAATAATTGAATTGCAATAAATACAATAAATGCACATCAGTACTTCTGGGTTCGTACTATATTTCAGCTAAAATTCCTGGACAATACGTATTAGGTCAAGCAATAGTTTCAGAAACAGTTTTGGTTTAGTGACATGAAAAAAAAACTTTTTAAACGTTTCTTCAAACGAAAATACTGCATATTTTGAACTGTATTTAAATAAACCAAGTCGCATAGTTTAAATTTATAACACCCTAAATGCTTTCTACATCCCAATCCTCAAAAAGTAAAATACAACCTCGACTACTCAGCCTTAATTTGTAACTTTTTGATATATTGAAAACTTGGGTGTTAGTTTATTAACTAAAACTAATTAAACTACACACAAGCTATTTGAAACGTCAGTTATTTTAAAAGCTTCCTGCTTGAAGTTCGATAACTCTTGCAAGGTATACCAACAGTTTAAAATCAATTTCTAAGATTACGTTTTACCGCGTGTTGTAATTTCCGAAAAGCTATCTTCGTTACAAAAGCGAAGCATAGTAAATTATTGCTTATACTAATGACGAAAGTGTGCTTTGAGTAAGAATATAACTTTAGATTAAATTCGTCTTTGTAATACACAATTTCAGAGTAATAATTTATAGTTTTTTGTATTAACTGATTATACATTTTTTTTTAATAAGCGTGCTGATTTATTGCAATATGAATAAAAAAGTTCTTGAAAAACTAATCAATAAGTAAACAAAGTATAATATACAACAAATGCAGCCCATTGACTTTAATTATGAGAACTTTGTGCCACAAATCTTTCTAATAATTTAATAGAAGCTGAACTGTACAAAAAAAACTGCTTTCAAAAGATGTAAGGTTATTTTGACGCATCGTGTATATGCAGGATTTTGATAACGTATGTAACGTGTTTTGAGTGCTGCTGAAGTGAGTTTGCGTGAAAGGATTTTTTTTGTGTGTATGCGTAATGTAAGTGGTGTAAATGATACGTCTGATAAGCCTTAGTTATCGTATGAAGGAATATTTGAATGTTATAGAAGGATATTCATGTTGAAAGCGTTAAATTTGGTTGTGAAATAACGTTTTGAGTAAATTTTTATTGATAAGACACTGGTAAAACTACTGGTCTTTTGCAACTGTGTATGGAGGAATGTGGACTAAAAGAAATGGATGTAGACGTATGAATGAGTGAGTTTGTGGTATATTTTATTAATGTACAGTAAGGAATATGGATGCATACTTTTGTTTGTACAAACTTTTGTAATGTGCAATATTGGTAAAGTGAATGCCTATGTGTACGTAAAGGGACATTAGAATGGGACAATTTCGCGAAAATGATGCGGAAATAAGATCCGCGCACATGTGAGATTTGCATGGAAAGTTGAAATATAATCTGGTGAATATAATGAATGAATATGGTGAGGATAGGCGATTTCTTCGAGGAGAGTTTATAAATTTTCACGTAAAATAAAGATGGCGGCGAGTGTTGTATAAGTGTAGCGTGATTGAGCTCATGTTGGACATTGTGACGTGGTGTGGAAACGCACGAAATACTTAGTTGTAATAGGTGAAGTTTGATCTTGGCGCAAGTTTATGGTGACGTGTTGGCAATATGGCGGGCAGAAGGTATATAAGCGAGTGTTCAAATAGGAGGGAATAAATAATTCTCTTTTTTTTGTACACCAAAAATAATACATTCATGATTGTCAACCACACAATTACAAAAACAGCGCAACACCAACAACAATGGAAAGACCAGGGCTGAAGAGGAGGAATCCTGAGCAGTCTACGATAAGAATATAAGCAAAGAATAAGAATAATAAGCATACTAACCATAAGCATGAGCATACTAATCAAAAAAAAAAAAATAGGAGGGAAGGAGTTAAAAGTAGTAAGTAAAGCTAGATGGTTAGAGGTTTTTGAGTGCGGGTTGCGCGCGTGACGACCATCAGAATGGCTAGTTGTTGGAGTTTCTTTGTGAAAATTATAGTTTAGCAAGGCAGCAATAGCCACTGCGTTAACCCTTAAGGGGATAAATCGTATAGACACAAAATAACTAGTGTAATACATTGTGAGTTGAAGGAAAGCATTAGTGATTTTCTTCAAGAAATAAAAAGTGCCTAGGCAGATTAGAAGTTAATACAGCAAATATTTTGTTATTGGTGTTCGATTGTGAGACCCGTGACCTAATGTTATTAATATTATAAAGAGACCTGGAGGTAACCAGTTATGCTACCGAAATAAAAGTTTGTGAAATTTAGTTAAAATACTGGTGATGATTTTTGACATTGAATGTGTACAATCATTAGCAATACCACAGTGATTGTTATGAAAGCAAATATATACATATATATATATATATATATATATATATATATATATATATATATATATATATATATATATATATATATATATATGGAAGTAACCATTATTTTATTGTGGTAAACGTTTTGAAGAGCAAACATCAAAGTATAAGGTGATGTGTTGTTAGGCTAAAGAGCCGCTCTACCCGGACGGGACCATAGAAATTGCGTTAGTGAGTACTATAGCCGAGTGCGTAATGCGAATACGGCTACCTCTCGCGTTTGTGCTTAGTGCATTTAATAATTTTTTTAAAAAGTATTACCGGAAGTAGACCATATGGATTACAACTACATCACCGAAAAAGGATTAATTAATGTGATAAGTAAGGATTAGATTTAAGAATTTTATTGAACCAAAACAAGTACGGTTATCTTTTAAGTATACATTTTTTTCCTTACTGTTATTGTTGCATTAAGTACGGTTCATTCATTCAAAAGGTAATCGTATTTTGTTGTGTTTAGTTTTAAGGAAGGGGAAATTTTAATCATAACGTATTTATGTGTGGTTTTGTATATAATTTATATGCAGAATTTGTCAATATACACCCACAGTTTATTTTGCTTTGTCGTTTATTTGTGTCAATCGTGTGCCTAACTGGTTACACCTTCTGATAAGCGAAATTAGTCTTTGCATATTTTCGAATTTAAGGATCAATTGGAAATTGCGTAATGAGCTAGATCGATCATAAAATTTCGTTTTAGCTTTTAAATAGTAAAGCAGAATACTACTAACATAGTACTTACTTTTCTTTCATTATTCAGCCTACATTACCGTTTTGAGGTATTAAAGTTTAAACATATTTATGAATGTTTAAATACGATTTTATTGATAAAACATTAATAAAGTATAACAATTTTATTGATGATAACAGCACTAATCATTCTAACGTTGAATTATTCATCAATTAACGAATATTGTTTTTTTCTCTAAGATAACAATTCATTGTTAAACCGATTTTGTTTATTTTGTTTAGAATTTTCTAAATTGGGAACATTTATTTAACTCAAAGTTTTATAACAGTTAGAAATATAAATTAATACGAGGGACATTTTAAAAACTGCATAAGTTAACGTTTTATTTTTTTTATGAATTGGAGTATCTGTTTATACAGGGTGTGTTCAGTAAGTTATAACGACCCGTGTATCACTAAATTTTCTGAAGTTTTGAGACGATTTGTTTGGAAGTGTGTTTGATTTTGAGAAGTTAGTGTATGAATTTACTGAGTAGGCTGCAATCCTGTCTTCCACAATCAGATAGGATTAATTTACCATCTCGCCTAAGACGATTTATTTTAGCAAAATTTATGACTGTGGTGGCGCCAAGAGACTTATTTCCCGGACTGAGCTGTATAAGTTATGAATTTATGGTAAGTGTAAGGTGCTTGAGCCTGTTATTAAATCATTTTACTCCTTATCTCGAGCCCACCCATTTCCACTGTAGCTGGCTTGGCAACCGGCTTACTAATGTAAGCATACGCGACGCCTAGTGCGGATTGGTCGTGTAACAAAATATTTGAACTTTTCTAAAATAAATAAATTTGTAAATTTTTAATAATAGTTATTTGTATTGTAAGTAAAGAAACGTATTTTATTCCTTACGAATCGCGATCTTTCTAATCGAGGCGTAACCGAGATTAGAAACGCTATGAGTAAAGAATAATACATAAAATATTTTCGGGCACTAAATGGAAATGGATTACATTTTATAAGAAATTATTTAAAAAATACATGACAAGCGCGAGAACCAAATTGCTGTTTCCATCACTGCAGCAATTAAACAAAAATAGGTAAACAAAAACTTTGTCAAGTGTTATCGCGTGAAAATGGAAATACATATTGAAAATCATCCTGCAATATCGGCATTAGCACTTGAAGCTGATGCTAGTTTATTAATCTTAAAATCACGAGATAAATATGAGAAAACCTACAATATTTTCAATTCTTGGAGGAGTTCAATGAATCTAAGGGATATCGACGAAGAAGTTATGATTGCCTTCTTTCATGAAAAGATTAGTTTTCCTGAATACATTTATTTATTTATTTTAAGTTTTATCTTTATATTAAGTACAGGCGGAAAAACTACGCTGTGGTCGACATATCCCATGCTGAAAAGTACGTTGAGAGTGAAAGAAGTTACATGTAAAGCGCCAAAGTGAGGGATATGAAGAAAAAATCAAAAATTCTATCTCAGGATGATGTGTCAAAATTTTTGACCGAAGCACCTGATGATACTTATGATTAAAGTGGCGTTAATTTTCGGTCTTTATGGGGCATGTCGTAGTGAGGAGCTAGGAAAATTAAATATGAAGGATATCGAGGATACCGGCTCTATTTTGGTTGTCACCCTCCATGACACTAAGACAAGGAAGAAGCGTATATTCACCGTTATGACGGAAATGAGAGGAATTAATGAGATTGAATTGTACAGGAGATATGTAAGCTTGCTTCCAAAACATAACAATCTCTCAAGATTGTTCATATTTTATATGAACAATAAATGTACAGTGCAATCTGTGGGATCCACAGTTTCTACAAGATGCCGAAGAAAATTGCCCATTATTTGAAATTACCCAACCCAGATGGGTACACTGGACACTGTCTACGTCGAACATCAAGGGTTGAGCGGATATCAGGAGGATGGCGGTCAAACACGACTGCAAAAGAATACATAGAAGAAAACATTAAGAATGAAATGGCGACTTCGAAAATGATTTTTAATCAGCCATCATCGCCAAATAATGGATGCCAGAACCCATCAAATGTTGTCCTGAACGTACTGAATTACAGTTGGCTCCTGGATGTAGCGACTTATCATTTTCTACGTCAAATGGAGGAGTTCATCAGAAGGTTTTATCAAAATCCTCACTATCATTTAATGAATTACAGTTAAAATATTGTACAATCATAAGTTCTTCTAACGTTAATAGTTGTACGTTTAATATTTATTCCAATAAACAATAATTAATAATTCTTTATAAAGAAATGGTTGCTATAAAGAAAAGAGATAAATTTTTTTATGATTTGCAATAAGAAAATATGGTCCATTTCCATTGAGTGTCCGGAAAACAAAATTATTAAATAGCATGACTATTAAAATTAATGTTTATGAATAGAACGCTGTTAATCCCAAAATGATAAAACTTGTTAATTTAACTATGTGCTCCGTATTTATTCGTAAACATAAAGCAACGAGTAAAAAATTGAGCTATAGCAATTAAAAGTTTTTAGCAGTCCGTTTACTTTTCAAAGGAATAATAAAAGCCTGAAATAAAACGTTCAACCAAAATAAAAGAAATGATTGCATTAAATAGTTTCGTTTGCAATTTTAATGGGTTTCACACTTCAAGGCATTCATTCTCAAAAGTGCGTACTGAAATTGAATTAAGTTATACCACTATTGCAAAATGGAGTTTGCGGTTTATGCACTCTATGTTCTTGTCATTAAATATGAACATAGTTGTTTTATGAAAATGTAATTGCTTCGACTGTGAATAGTATCAAATGTATTCAAAAAAATTATATTCATATTTGTGCATATATATATATATATATATATATATATATATATATATATATATATATACATATATATATATATATATATATATATATATATATATAACTGTGATCAATTATGAATAATGAATGGGTTTTGCGTGTTGCATTATACAGAATAATTTACTTCATAATCCATACATAGAAATTTATATTGTAAATTTGATCTTATGGATCGATGAACAGGTCAAAATTTAACTTGTTCACTCGTTTTAGGTATACTCCAACAAGAAGTTTAGAATCATCTATATTTATACGATTTTTTCAGACATATACAGGGTGTCCTGGAAAATTACCGACAAACTTCTACAGTGAGTTCCCAGGACCAAATTAGAACATTTTCCCTCTTTAAATTTTATCCTAAAATGCACCCCTAAAAAGTTATACTCTCTCAAATTTCAATTTAAAATGTAGAAAAATCACTGTATATCTGTAAATTATGAAAATTTTTTATTGATTTTTATACAGTAGACCTATCTTATACAAGTTAAATTTCATAAATATTTCAAAAAAATCGAATGACTAGAACTACCCGTTTAGTAGCGGTGTCAACTTTCAACCCTTAAAAAATTATTTTCACAAAATAAATTAAAAATTTTCTTCTTTATTTTGGCAATACATTTTGAAAGTTTATATTCTGCAACTAACTGATCTGTGCTTATTTGATAACTCAAGGGCGTATTGGGGAGAGCTGACCCAGAAGTGGGAATTGTATTACAGATGAGGTTGAATTTGAGCCTTATACAGTAAAAGGAGTTGTTGCGATGTGAAGTACTGCTTAGATCTGTACAATATGCGTTCTTCTACCTGTGCAGTTCTAATGTGACGTTGACGTCCAGAATTTGGCTTCCTTTGCAACCTGTTTCAGAAAGACGACGGTCAATGGAAGCAACAGTGGTAATGGTGCGGTTGCTGCGTATTTGGAAATACTTCTAAATATCTTCTTGCTGCAGCTCGAGAATTATCTCCACTTTCGCCAAACACAAAATGCATATCAGTTAATTCTGAATACAAGTAATCCATCATAAATAACAAAAAAATAATAAACATAAACATGTTTTCCTTAAGTAGGTAAGAACTTTTGACAATTAACTAATTTTGTTTTGTCTTGAAGGCGCAGACTACTACTAAATGAATTATCAAATAACAAACAAGAACACGTTTTACTTAAATAGGTAAGAACTTTTGATTATTGACTAATTTTGCTTTAGCTCGAAGGCGCAGCCTACTACTAAATGAATTATCAAATAATCACGGATCAGTTGTTGCAGAATACAAATTATTTTTCAAATTTTGTCAAGTTCCGTCGATTATAGAAGAAAAATTTAAAATGTATTATCAAAATAAAGCAGAAATATTTTAATTTTATTTTGTAAAAGTAATTTTTTAAGGGTTGAAGGTTGACGACACTGCTGAACGGGTAGTGATCAAATTTTGACTTGTACTGTATAAATTTGACCTGACTATAAAAATCAATAAAAAAATTTCATAATTTACGGAGATAAAGTGATTTTTCTACATTTTAAATTGAACTTTGAGCGCGTATAACTTTTTAGGGTGCATTTTGGGATAAAATTTAAAGAGGAAAAAATGTTCTAATTAGGTTCTGGGAACTCATTATAGAAGTTTGTCGGTGATTTTACGGGACACCCTATATACTCAAATATAAACATTATCAAAAACTGCTTACAAAATGACCATACTAAAAAACAGCAATTTTTATAGATTTTATCATGTTGTAGGTAATAATAATTTATCGGAAATAAACAATTGTAAATTATGTTTTGGGAGTTTTTTTTAATTAATGTAAGCACTAACGTTGTTTATTAATTATCAAATTAACCGAATTATTAAATAAAAGGTATTGTCAGACACAACGAATGGGGCACCTAAGTCTTGTGAAGACACTTATCTTTCATTTTCAACATTACGGCAGCATTGATAAAAACCTTTGACGGCTTTCTTAAGCAATATGTATTGGTAAATTTTAGATGAAGTTGTTGAAACATCAAGATGCCTTGTTTATGTGTTTTTAATGCCCGGAATAAATTTAAACACATCTTATGTATGAAGTCCTATACCTATCTTCAACCATTTACGAAATAATTGATAGACCATTTCGACACTTTGACAGGCTGTAAAATCTAAACCTTAAGAGATCAAGAAAAATGGTATGCACATTCCTATCTTAGTTTTTCGTAAGCTATCGATTGACAAATACTAATCTAATTTTCTAACAAGGAATTTATTGAAAAATTGTTTAAAGAAATTACGAAACTAAGTACTATGTACTAAATTAAATGTTTAAAATGTTATCCTTGCACTTCTTGGCAAAAGGCTAGGTGGTAGTAAAATTTTTCGATAACCTTATGAACCATATCTTCGGTAAGATCAGACTCAATTTGTATGCGTTATCTTAAATCGTCGAGGTTCTCCTGTTTTGTAGCGTATACTTTATTTTTTAGATGTCCCTAGAAAAAGTAACCTAATGGCGAGAGGTCGGGAGACCTCGCTGGCCACTCTATACAAAGAATTCTGCCTAAGCATCTGTTAGTAAAAGTTGTATTCAAACATTCCCACACTATACGAGCATAGTAGGGAGGAGCTCCATCCAGCTGAAACCATGTACTTTGACAGTTTGGGCCAGACAAACGTTCAATTTCAGGAACGATTAAATTTTGAAGCATATCCAAATATCTCTCAGCTGTAAAATTCCCTTCTATGAAAAATGACCCTATAGTGCGAGTTCAATACAATCCTGCCCAAACATTTATTTTCTGATGGTGCTGGGAATGCGCTTCTCTCATCCTATGCGGATTTTGATCTGATCAGTATTATGATGACGAATTATGGCGATTCATATTCCCATTTAGCATATATGTCGCTTCAGCAGAAAAAACGATGTTATTTAAGAAATAATTATTCTCGTCCCATTTAGCCATCATGGTCTCACAAAATTCGTATCTTCTACAGAAATCATCATAGATTTTACAGCCTGTCAATGTGTCGAAGTGGTCTCTCAATTATTTCTTAAACGGTTGAAGATAGGTATAGGACTTCACACATAAGATATATTTAGAATTATTCCGGGCATTAAAAAATTGAATAATATACGTGGTGTTCTGTTTGAATTATCAAAGTTGTTTTTAATTATTAGTAGAAGCGGTAACACTGCAACACTTTTGTTGGATAGAGCATGAATGCTAATGTAAACTCCCCAACTTTCATCTATGTCACTTTACAAATAACTGAGATAACTGAGCGTTTCCAAACTTTTAGGACACACTGTAGATTCACCTATTAGAATATTTGACACCATCAGTTCGTATTTTATTCTAAATAAAATAACGTTTTTGTAAGGAGGAAAGATGGACAAAGTCAGAGAGTATAACGTATAAAAGTTTCATGAAACTAATTTTCAGTGGTGGAAATATCAAATGGAAATAATTTTCAAAGCAGAAGGGTAAACTACTGTTGTGATTGTAGATCCTCACTTTCGATCACAAGATGAGAAGGAGAAGAAGGTTAGGAAGGTTTAAATCCGAAAGCTACGTTGTTAATTTCAACAGCATGTCATGAGATAATGCCAAAGTTGTGAAAAAGATTAAAAATTATTCACAAACAGGAGTTATCCATTAATAAAGTGTTATTAAAGCAGCAGTTCTTCAACTACAAAATCTCTACATTGATAAAATAGCGAAGTTGTTATAAAGCTTGCCACATAAATATGGTTCATTTGTAACTGCTTAGGATTCTTACGACGAATCAAAACAAACGATTGATAACTATTCATATATTTGAAAAACGAGAAGCTGTAGAATCAATCAGCACTGTTTCTTATAAACGAATATTAAACAATAAGGGTCTATAAGCCGTATAATAGATGTTCAATAGAAAGTACATAATTATGTGAGATCTACAAAAAAGTTCAAATATGATCCGGAATTGTATTCTCAGAACCAAAAGAATGACCCTAGCGATAGTTCCTTCTTAGCACTTAACACGTTTAGTGCCGTATGAGATCAAACTGGTATAACAATATCTCGGGACTGTAAGACCACACTGGTCTCACAGAACTAATCTGCAATTTTTTCCGCGTGGTGTCAGTATGGCTTCACTAACTGCATTTAAACCAAGTCAACCGTTTTGGTAAAAAAAAATTTTTCTTTGGGCTATAAGTCTGAAAGTCGTAGTACCGATACTATAAATCTTTCTAAATTTTCTGGTAAAAACCCCATATTTCTATGAAATACCGTTTTCGAGTTTTGACTTGTACACATTTGTGTACACTGTGACCCACCGGTGTTATTTTCCAATGTTAATGCCCCATTGAAGTGGGAAATGATCTTCAGTAATGAACATATATTTTATTTACGGTGATACAGAGCAAAAAAGCAGTTGTTTTTTTTTAGTTAAACACAGATGCTCCTTACATTTACAGCACAAAGTCGGTGACCTACCACTGCATCCTGGAAACTTGCACCGACACAAAGTTTTATCGTCAATTTCTGGCCAATGGTCTATTCCGTCAAACATCACTTCGGCAATTGGTGAAATCTCGTCTGATTTTTGTTGAAGTAGGGGTTGATTCCCGAGATGTGGAAGGTGACGGTGTTGTACTCGGCTGCCCCCTTATGTTACAGGTTACTATCTTGACTAAAATTAACCCTCTGCCACATATGACCCGAAATGCTACAGGTCCATAATGTCCCTTTCGGGGATGCCCAATATCATGGCGTTAGCTTTATATTCTAGCCATTTATTTACTAAGGCGATGTCAATAGCATGAGTAAACATGCGAAGTATCCACTTTCTCGAACGTATGAATACTCTATAGGTAGTAACTAGGGAGTACATTTTGTCAACATCTCCCTTGCTCACATTATTTATATTCCCCAGCAACTTGGGGATTTTGAATTTGTATGTATTCTTTTTGCTTTTTGTCCCAACGCTTGCAGATACCTCGTGTTTCAGTGGCCACGTAATTGAAGGCCATAACAATGGAATTGTCTGTCCATTTTGTCATAACTTCGCCATCACGGCGTATCATTTTCTTTCGAAGATCATTTTCCTTTCTTCTACAAATTCTTGTCGCTCATGAAAGGTGGCTTTTTAAATCTGTTCAATCGAGCTGTAGAGGCAGCCCATACCCGTTTACTTATGAGGAATTGCAGTAGGTTGTAGTTGGAGAAGTAATTGTCAAAAACATTTTTCAGTTCTGTACGTCAATTATTTCTGTCAGATGTGCAACTACTGCACCTCCAACACCGAACTCATCAACAAATTCATGTCAATCCCTGGTACAGTAGAAAATCGTACATAATGGCACTACTGCCATACAGAGCAAACATTTTCTTAACTCACGGTGTACACAAATCTGTACAAGAAACCAAAGTTAAATTACGCAAACAACGAATGCCACTGGTGAGCGGGACACTAAATAACACAAACTATACAATTTTCCTAATTTATAAAAAAATCGCCACTAGAACCTGTCTATATGAGAAACATTCACAAAAACAGGACTGCAGGCGTCTTCTATTTCGTACACGTACCACTACGAAATTTTAGCTTTTCTATTGTTGTTTAGATGGTTCTGAAAGTAACCATAAGGAAGAACAGACGTCCCAAATGTATATATATATATATATATATATATATATATATATATATATATATATATAGTGATTGGAAGGTTGCAGTTTCATCACAATTCCTATTAAAGGCTGTAGAAGTAGCTATACACATACAGGTACAGAAAATTGTTTCGGCGGATGTTTAGTTTAGCCGACATAGCACCACGGTATAATTTGGTCAGTTATAACTATATTTTGTGTTAATCTTTTATTCGTGCTTTTTATAAGAATAAAACCACAGATAAACTATATTGTTACAAAAGTAAAAACACATGAAAAGTATTATAATATTCTACGAAAATACAGATACTTCAAATATGCTTTTTAGTTTCATGGGTGTCAAAAAAACAATTTAAACAGTAATGTTTGTCGCATGCTGTATATCTAAAATAACTTTGTCGAACTTTTTAAGTAGATATTTTTCTGCCAAGTTCACTTGCTATTCTATTATAGCAAACTACACATCGACGTATTTACTGCGATCTACATCTTCAAAGCGATGTTGTTCTACGCTGCCTTCCTCCGAAATATAAATTTGGCATTATTGCGAATTCAATTTAAATAACCCTTCAAATACTTCTTCCCTAAAAGTTGTTATTGACACTTTATTTTTGGTAACTTCTTGATAATCTACAACGGAGTTCACCAGAGCTATTACAATCAGTATTTCTAAAGCTCATTTTTGGTACCGCTTAAAGTTTTTTTTAGGCTGCCGTTATAGGATCTTATCTGACCCGAAATGTCTATATAAGCGTTACATTTATTATACTCGACAATAATTTTGGGCTTCTTCACATCGTTTCCTCTTCTTTTGACGTCAACCATTTTATTTCCACGTCTAGTACTCAGTACAAGTACATCTCTTTAGTCTTTCCACTTTTGAAGTATTATTCCTTGCGCACATTCTTCAGACACGGCTTATGCTACTTGTAACTTCTTCTGTATAATATTCTTCGGGTTAAATGTTTGATTTGACCGGAATGTTCCTAGTAGATGAGTTTTGCACACCAAAAGAGCCAAAGCCAAAATCACTGATGTATAATGATTTTCGTTGCAAAAAGTTCGACCATTATTTAAGAGGTACCCCATTACTGCTACTGCTACTGTTGTGATTGTAGATCTTCACTTTCGATCACAAGATGAGAAGGAGAAGAAGGTTGGGAAGGTTTAAATCCGAAAGCTACGTTGTTAATTTCAACAGCATGTCATGAGATAATGCCAAAGTTGTGAAAAAGATTAAAAATTATTCACAAACAGGAGTTATCCATTAATAAAGTGTTATTAAAGCAGCAGTTCTTCAACTACAAAATCTCTACATTGATAAAATAGCGAAGTTGTTATAAAGCTTGCCACATAAATATGGTTCGTTTGTAACTGCTTGGGATTCTTACGACGAATCAAAACAAGCGATTGATAACTTGACAGCAAGAATTCTTATACTGGCAGAAGTAAGTGAATTGTCAAGTGTATTTTCGACGGCAATCAAACCTAGTACGTCATAATCAAAGCAAATGCTCCAATAAAAGTAAAAGATTTATTTCTACATGTTATTTCTGCTATAAGAAAGGTTATTTGAACAAATCGCGTAGAAAGTTTTTGAGAAAAACATGGAAGAGGTGTACATTCTGAAATGAATGCTAAACAGAAATGTCAACATCAAGCCTTAAATGCTGAATTATGGGAACATCTCTTGATGGAGCTAATTGTTTTGTTATTTTTAAGGATGATAGTTCGTCGCATCGCTTTGTTTATTTTGTGAAACACAAATGCAACGTTTTTGCAAAATTCCTCCAATTTAAAGGTTTGTGGAAACAGGTAACAAAATTACAGTTTTTAAAACGGACAATGGAACCGAATAAGTAAACCAAACTTTTAAAGGCTATTTTAAACAGAAAGGAATTATTCATGAAACGTGTGCGCTCCGTATACAAGAACAATGTTAGAATGTCTTCCAATTTATTTATGGGAAGAAGCCGTAAATAGTATATACAGTTTACAGGAAAGGATTTACAATTGGTTCATTTACAAAAATTTGGAGCGGAAGCGTATGTACTTATGCAAAACAATTTTGAAGAAAATTTGAAATTAAATCCAATTAGATTTTAGTTTGTTATGATAGGAAGTTATTGTTACAAGAAATGTTACATTCTATGAAGCAACGAGTATGTATATAAAAAAATGTTAATGACGCACCAACTCTGTTCTTGGAAATCGAACGCACACAAGACGAAATGGATGATACAAGTAAATAATTACAGAATGAAGTTGAAGGTTCAGAAATAATTGACGAAGAAGGATGTAGTCGTCAACTTAGAAATTATAACACTTTGAAATGTCCATTTCGTTATGGTTATGCTGATATCCAAATAGCGTGTGCTACTATTTTTGACGAATCCCAAAATTATATGGAAGAAATTACAGGTGAGAATAAACAAGAATGGCAACATGCGATGGTCGATGAAATGAATTCGCTCAAGAAAAATGAAACGTGGGTATTAAAGTCATTTTCTTTCAATAGGAAGGAAATTAAGTGCAAGTGGACATATAAAATTAAATACAATCCGGATGGAAATATGAACAAATACAAGGCGAGACTTTGTGCAAAAGGGTATCTCTCAAGTCAAAAGTGTTCATTACAAAGAGACCTACTCACTGGTGGTCAGGAAGAAAATTGTATAGCAATCACCAAAAGTTTCTACAATGTATTACATACTATGGCTTTAAACAGCGAGAAACTGATAAATATGTGTTTAGTTGCCAGATTATGATTCGCCCAAATCTATTACATACAAAGGTACTGTTAGTAAGAGTCGCTAAAGATCACCGTTTCTTCAGAAATGGGCAAAAACAAATTAAGATAGGGTCAACAATGATTTCACGTCTAGGAGCAAGTATTGTCAAGTATAACGGTATAAACGGGTGGTAGAACGGGATTACAGATAAAATTGTCTTTTTTGCCCCGACTAGCCAGCGTATGGGTGTAGGTCAGATGTTGAAAAATTTTGCACAACCAGAATAGTAAATCGTACGTAAGTCAAAATAGGGGATGAAGACAAAATTAATTCGGTTAAGGGCGCCAGAATGTTTAGTAGTCAAAATAAGGGTCGTCGTGCCAAAATTACGAGTACATAGCGTGTCTAAACATACAAAAAACATACGCTTACCTATCCGCAATCAATCCCAGGTGTGCTGGACAGCAACGCAGCAAACCACCTGAAATAGGGCTTCAAAAACACTACACGCTTGCTAAATAAAAGCGTGATAAACACTCAAAAAAAAAATTACGTTATTACACCCCAGTGTAAATAATTAGGCATTAAATAATAATCAAAACAAAACAAAAAAAATCTAAAGAATGAAATCTAAACTGAATTAATACTCAACTAAAAAAATGCAAACATACGATAATGCGTATCAACAAAAAATACAAATGCTTAAAAGGCGACAGGATGTCTGATCAGAATGCTGCTTTACGCCAGTCTAAATGGTTTAACATATATATATATATATATATATATATATATATATATATACATATCGTGGATTATATACCCACACTACAATAGGGTCAATTGCCCTTTAATACTAAAATAAATAACAAAGGGTGAAGGCGGAGCGTCGAACTACAATTCGTTACACTAAATAAATTTAAAGCAACTTAATTTACCAAAAAAAAAATACGACACCGCTTTCAAACCTTCATCAACACAAAAAAAATAATTCGAAACACAAAAAATCTTGAAATATTCAATAAAAAAACAATCTTATATTACCTTAAGGTCTAGAATTACACCTCTCCTGTGTTACAATAGAAAATGATGGTCGGTTACTACTATAACGGAAATGGAATCTCCCTGCTCTGGCAAAATGATGAATAAAATGTTGACTATTGTTCGTTTATACACAAACGATTTCTTGATTTAAACTCGTTAAAATGTTACTGCATTAATTAAAAACTTCTTTTAAAATAATAATAATTTGAGCGTTCAAAATTGCTTGATAACTTTTAGCTTTTAAATGGTTTTATTTCCACTAACAATCCAAAATGTTAATAACTTGATTTAATTAAATATAATTTTATTATATTGCGAAAGTTTCTTTATCTTTAAACACGCTTTGTACGACAAATAAGTGGCACTCAAGAACGTTAATTTTAAAATCCGCAGAAGCGATATAAACCAAAGAGTTCACCGAAGCACTAATAAAACACGACGATGTCCTCCAGGTAACTTTACGTAAAACCGAAATCGGCACTAGGTATAATCCTCTGGTGAATGAACAATTTTAATAAAATCCCTTTACAGGTCTTCTTCAGAAGTAGCTTAACTACCCTTACTACACAAAAAGTACGTTCGTTAAACACCACAAGGTCCAAAATATCAACGTTCTAAATCACCCCTTAAAGCGTAACAATAAACGTCACCGTAATACTACTCGAGAGCGCAGTAATTTTAGAATCCCCCAAACTATTACCAAAAATCCATCTTTGAATTTTAAATCCCACTACTCACAAAAAATCTTATCTACTTTAATTCCACCAATTAAAAAAACGGAAGGGGAAGATTTGATACCCCAATACATAAATTTCGTTTTCGTCCGTAAGGACTCGGTAGTTTTCAAAATTTTTAAACGTCAGCATAATCATCGTGAAAAAACATCTCGATATTTTTATTTAAGTGCAAGCAATCAGTCCCACATTCTTCCTCTATGACGTAAAACCAACATACTCACTAATAAACTGAACAACTCTAACTACTCGTCTTTATGTCGCCAATATGACATCATACACATATAAACCTACACTATTTATTTAAATTACTTAATTTCTTAAGGAAATCAAACGAAATAAACGTTATTTACACTTAATATACAACTATATACAAATAAACGTTACTGAAACTTCGATAAACGGGAAATATTAAGGAAAAACAACCTAAATTACGGAATAATAATTTCACAAACAAAAAAACTAAAGCTCACCATACACCTACCATCCCTAAAGGTCGCTACACACGTTAAACAAATTTATCCATAAAACTTAATTTGACAACAACAAAAAAATGTATATACGGAATCTAACTAAGTGAATAAAACTACAAACAAAATTACGCACTACGTATACAGGGTGTTCAAAATACCCTGACACAAGTAACTGTCAATTTAGATAAGTCAGTAATAATTTTAATAAGGAATAGTAAAGACAGTCTTTACTATCCCTTACGGTGCCACGTGACCAAGATGGGGTTGTGTTTCATTAGGGGCGTGTTTACTTCTTGTCCGTTTTTATTACAGTAACTCTTCCACTTTTAATTAAAAAGAAAAAGAAATGACGAAAAGTAGAGGTAGGCTTGTTTAAAGTTGAACAAATCAATTGAGTTTTTTAAAACTTTTGAACCATTAATTTTTTTTTGAAGAACATGAATTGTGAGGGAACAATTTCCTCAGTCAAATAAAACACATAAAGAAATATTTTGATGGAATAATTGTGCAGAAATGTTTTTTCTTTCACTGATTAAGAAATTTTATTAATTACCAATTGCAATTCATCTGGAAAACGTTGACTTCTTGATTTCTTAAATAGAATATTTGATTAAGGACAGTTGTATTATCTAATAGGGGTGAGTATTAAGATTTTAACGTATTACACCGCAATATTATTATTTTTCCAGCCTTGTTTGTTGACAATTGATACTGGTTATGTAACATATTTTGGGGAAGGGTGAATGTTTATTTATGGTGAACCGCTTGAGGCCTCAGAGGTACAAGTGCGTAACTGCCACCTTTGGGATGTCCAGGAACACCGGAGTATGTAATCGTATATATATATATATATATATATATATATATATATATATATTATATATATATATATATATATAAATAAAAATAGTAGCGATGTGTATGTAAGGCTTAAAATGTGTTCCCTTCCAGTTTGCTAATTGTAAGTACAGACCTTTAAGATGTGGTGGTGTGCTGTACTTGCAGATAGCTATGTTTTTCCATTTAGATTATACAAATTTTTTTAAATTTTACATTGTTTTTTTACTGCAATTGCCTCAATGAAAATAGTGAGTTGTTAGACATACAACCGACATTTCTAATTTAATGAATTGTTGAGGTTGTTACTTTGTAATAAATTCTCAGTAGTTAGGATTATAATAGAAGCCTAAAAATTTCTTTTTGTTTCTTTTAATGCTAATTACACTAAGTGCCAAATTTTACTTGGGCACAAGAGATATGTATCTCCTTTTTTATTTCTCTTTTGCTAAAATTCGTAATTGTACTACTTTAATTAAGCAGTAATACCTGTCGAACGATGGGTTAATGAAATATGCAACCCTTGCATTCAGGTTAATACTATTCTTGACGGTTTAAAGTTGCGTTCATGTAACTAAGATAATACGAATTTTTGTTTGTTTATGGAAAAAAAATGGGCCAATCGGAAGTTCTTGGAGTAGATATGTACGGTATCCACCAAGGTGTCGATAATGGACATAACCCGGTTACTGGATCTGCAGATGACAGCCCTAAGGGTGCCGAACTGGAAGGTCTGAATGAATCAAGGAAGATTGCTGGAAACTCTCCTCGAGCAGAGCGCGACGATGCCGAGGGCCATCGAAAAGCTAGTCACTACACCTGTAAATGGAGGTCCAAATCATATTAAGATTCGACTTAAGGATGCCAATATGGCCATAAATATTAGAAAAACAGATTTTGTTATTGCCCGAGGTCAAATTTTTGGGACATATAACTACTAGTGGCGTTAAATCTGATTCCGAGAAATTATCTTCAATACAACAGTTCCCTAGGCCAGGAAATGTCAAACTGTTGAGAGCATTTCCGGGGTTATGTAGCTATTATCGCCGATTTGTACAACGTTACAGTTGTTCAGGTTACTCCAGAAAAATGTTAAATGGCATTGGGGGAGGCGGAACAGCAAAGACTTGAACAAACCAAAAAGTAATTTTTGAATACCGTAATGTTTTTTTCGAAACCCTTCTACTTACAGTCACATAGTTCCGAGTTGGCCGCCGGGGTTGAATTGTTCTGACTTAGTGAAGAAGGCGAACATCAGGTTATAGGGTTTTCCAGTCGAGTCCTTTACGGGTCCGAATCACTGTATACGGTCACAGAAAAGAAACTGTTGGCTATTATTTTCGGCTTGAAAGAATTACTGTACTATCATTTTGGGCTAATCACGTTAAGGATATCGAATGTCTATTTAATATCGTTCCCCATTTGAGCACTGTGACATTGTAAATATTCCACGTCCAAGGGACCATTTTGCCACTTATTTAGGAAAAATGTTGCCCATCTCCGCCACTGAATCGCCGGCGGTGATTTGGAGTAAAGTTCGTCAGTATTTGGGCAGAAGTGCAAGAGCGCGCGTCTCAAACACCAAGGTGACCAACTGTATATCGACGACTACGTTTTACTTAAGGAAAGTAATATTTCGGACGCGTCCAAGAAACCAATACCAAAACTCCTCCTCCTCGTATTATAGCTAAACCGTACCCGAACATGTACCGTCTGGTGGATGAAGAGATGGATTCTATAAAGGGGAATTGTACCATTATTAACCTGAAGTTTTATCATAGGCCTGAATCCTAGGAGTATCTACGGCTGTGCCCTAGTCTCCTTGCGTGGACCAAAAATAAGTAGAAGCCTGGTTGTATATGTCCATTTTTTTTTACTTTTTGTTCTTACTTTTTTTTCTATTTCTATTATTCATATTATTTTATGCATGTATTCTGTAGTGATATTCTCCAATTGTTCATTGAGCATGTTGTCTAATAGACGTGTAGCTTGCCTAGTAGTTAAGCTGGTTACTAATTAAGTTTTGTTTTAGTATTAATGGCTCTAGTTCATAGAGGAAGGTAGCGAAGAATCACGATCCGCAAAGATGTTGAAAACGCTACGAATGTTCATGGGCGGACATCGTCGATGTTTCAAAGGGGCGTTCTGTAGGTAGCGGACAACGAAAATAGTATTTTTGTAACAAACATTTTTAAAACGCCATTGTTACCGCGATATAAAAGTTAATTAATGGGGTTTAACATATTTTATTAAATATTAAGTCGTTAATTGAACATGGTGTTCGGGATATTTTATTTTTGTAACTAATATTAGGCTAAGTGTTGAAATACATGTGTTTGGGGTTTAACTAGAAGGTGTATGCTTAAAAACTGCTTTACTGAAGGTGGGTAACGAATCATTGGAAATTCTTATGCGAACATTCTTTATGTAAAAATGTCACTAGTTTTGTAATTAATTACGTCGGTACACAACTGCAACCAAAGACGTCTTTGTTTGGTACTAATAAATTTGATATTAAATGTAGGGTTTGTCTACGGACGAGTGTATATTTTTAAAATTAAGATTTTGTTCAATAATTAACAAGAAACTGTTCCCACGTAATGTTTCTTGTTTTTTTATTACTTTAGAAAAGCGGGGGTTGATTTTCGGGAGTAAATATAGTTAGTTTGAAATCGGAGGGGAAGGCAGTTGTAGTTAGATTTTCAATGAAGTAAGATCGATCGGGGTGTTTGATTAAATACCTTCATTTGAAACAGTCTGTGTATAAATATGTGATCGTATACATTCTTGGAAAATTCAAACCGCGAATTTGTTTTTTTCTTTTACTAAACTAAATATTCGGGTGTTAATAAGCGTGCGTGTAAACAATATATGTATAAATAATCGTTATCGTCGTCGGTTTAAACGGCATATGGTAACCCGTTAAATATTGGTGAATAAGTGGTTAATTGAAGGATTATAATATTCAACGTAAGTAGGTATTTTTATATAAATGAAAGCTCGCTTATTACTTAAAATCAAACTGTTAGAAAGATGGGACCAAATTTACCCAATTACCCTTCTGGTACTTATGCTCCTGGCTAAAATTAACTTGTGGTCTCATATAGTTGGCTTTACTGACAGTAAGGTATGCCCCAAGATTAGATGTGATGGCAGCAGTCCTTCCGGAGCTATAAGCTCAAAACCAGTTTATGAAAGCCAACTTCAAAAAGCTCTAGCTCCCTGAAGAAGCGTTTTAGGACTCGTGTTTACAGGATTTTTTTTCGTATTGTTACGTAAGGTATGCGCTTCCAAGTTTTTGCCGTGTATTGTAGAAACATCCTTAATGTTGATGATTCACTTATATGTGAGTGTAAATCTACAATAACTCAAATTTATACGATCTTCAGAAGATTACCATTTACAGTCCTGAATTTTATGCTTGAATTGAGATAAAAACGGGATTTTGTTAATAATAGCATGTTTTTAACCCAAAGAGGATTACAAAGATTTTGAAAAAGTTAGCAATCAAATTCCTTTTGGTGAAGCAGTTGGTTGTTTATGGCTCTTAGAAATTGTAACACGCCCAGACATTAGGTTTGCTGTAAGCCAAGTTAGTCTTTTCCTATCTAATTCAAATAGAAGCCATTTGATAGCACTTAAAAGTATTTTTAGATATTGAAAGTATACTGGAGATAAAGTGAAATATTCAGATTCAGATTTTGGGGGTGACGTTGACACAGGGCGTTAGATAAGCGGATATATCACGATATATCTTAGATGAGTTGGGCATTACTATGCATGGGTCTACACAATTATATGATGACAACAAACGTACTATTTTTGTTGATAATAATCTTGCTAACCACAAGAGAACTAAGTACATTGACTTGAAGTACCATTTTATACCACTGTGTAGTGAAGATGGTTTATTAAAGGTTTCTCATGTAGAGTCAAGTAAAGTAGTAGGAACGGTGTGTACGTTTTACCACCTTAAACAAAGAGTGGGAGTGTTAGAATATCAAGATACTTTGTTTATGTGTTGTTTATTGTATTTATGATGTAACCATGTAAGCGTATTTATTACGAGTATGAGTATCTGTATAAAAATAAAACGGGCAGTCAACTTGCTCTACTTTTAATCGCATTTTAATATATGTTTCCTTCTGCTTTAATTAATTACAACAGAAGTATTGTTACTGCGCAAATCCGTACTAGATGATAACATAAACATAATGTGTGCCAGAGATCAATCATCCTCATTCCGAAACACAACAAAACTTGCAAAGCGTAAATGACATTTACAAGAATATTAACCTAAATTAAGGTAGTAATCCTTCTTTAATCATATTGTACCTATAGATGTTTCGCTTATCCTGTACCTGATAATCAATTCTGAAAACTAAACGTTCCTGAAGGTTTAAATACCTTAAAATCGTCCCCGAGTTGGGGGCCCCCAGGTATCTACTACCGTCGCCATGTCAGACAGACGCGCAGAGCGCATCCCAAAGGTCAACGTATTCGTTTCCGCACGCAGTATATTCCAAACGAGAGTATTCATATTTACTTTCTTTACTTTCTAAAACACCAAAATCTTCTAACCGTAAGATATCTACTAATTACTAAACGTGATTAGAGAATATTTTAATTCCCTGTAATTAACCATATGCTGTAAATAGCTAGCATACCATTAGTTAATAAAATCCTTGAAGAATTAGATTCATTGCAATGTTTTTTCATAAAAGATAGGTTTAAAAGTAACATTTATCTAATATAACATACGAATTATTTTATACAATATAAGTATAAAGGCAGTCCCTTTAAAATTGTCGATTTCTGAGTGACCTAGAAGCAGGTATATCAAAGTCGCCCTGTTTTCATATCGCCGCAAACACCTGTTCCACGCTAAATCCCTTTATCATAACTACCAGACAGGCCTGGACTTTAAAAGATTAGAATATTTTTAAATTGATAAAATTTCCTTTTGTTTTCACGTTGTATAAGACAATAAGAACATTTTTCTTCTTGAATATAAACACGTGCTTAATGTTATTTTTGCAGCAAACGTAACGAGACTGATAAGCTGTCCATCGCCCCTACACCGCTACCGTACGTCGCCGACTACAAGGAAAACCGTCCAACCCCAGGCCCCCTGGCGGATGGTGAATGTTTCTTATACTTGTAATATATATTTTCGTTGCGTTATTTCAGCATCCGATTTGTTTTTATTCATTTATATGTAAATATATTAGTTAGTTTTAAGCATGAACATTTAGATAATGTAATTAATAGGTCTGATATATGTATAAAACCCTTTTGAGTTCATTGTTCAGTGTGGAAGGTTCTGGTAGTAAGTGATCAGCCCTAAACGAACGAACGTCACGACTTTCAGTTTAAAACAGACTTGAGCTAGAACCTTGCGAGATAAAGTTAAATAAATTATAGTAAGAGGAAAGAATATACAAATGCTATTTGCTTACTTTAAAGTTTGCCAAGAAACAATACAAATGTGTTTTTATAAGAATTGAAATTATTTGACATGTTAGATAACGCTTTATTTGGGAAAAGTGGTGTAAACTATTTATATTTGTCTAACACAAATTTAGCGTACATATTACCTATAGAGTAGTTAGTCGTAGTTGTAGGTACGAAGAATAACAACTCCAAATCTTAAATTTCAAACAATACCAGAAAAGGTGCACAAATGCAGGCATAACATGGCACTTCTGAAAGTTTGTCTTTAAATTAAATGTTAATTCGTTATCATGGTAAGAACCATAAGAAACAAATGCTGACAGGTCAAACTGATAAGCACCTACCTACTATTTACGTGTCCGTATTAACTCCAATAAATCAGATCAGAATTTAGAATGGTAGAGGGCGTTGTCATATAAAATAACCACGACCCACGACAGACTTATACGTAACTGTAGCTACGACTACGTACCGTAAAGTGGGGGTGAGTTTGGCCCATTTCAAAGTGTATTTGTAATTTGTACAGACGGTTTGGAAATCAGCCGTAAAAAAAATGTAGCGTGTTGTCCAAAACTCATACAAATGAGAGAGCCGAATAACTTTAATTTGTATGTTAAAATTAATGACAAAAAAATAAATTGTTGCAGGTCAAAGTCGTACTTCAAATGGGGTTACTTTGATCGGCGGTTTTAGAATGCGTCCAACTACCCGTCTGGTACCTAAGCTGTCCATTCTCGCCCGATTTGGAAATCGGCTAAGCCTTTTTATTCAATGATAAGTTCTATGCCATGAGGTTACTTTGATAGGGTATGTTAGGAGCCAAATGCAATAAAGCGTGTGTGTACGAACACAACTTTATAATGATTATTACAAAAAAAAAAACAACAGTAGAACGTTAAGCCTCGAAAACATCTATTCTGTTTGAAAACTGATATTGCAGACCAGCAGGTACAACACTTGCAACTGATGGCTGTGGCATAATGGACACTACACCTTTGACTGTCACTGTACACATACCGCTGTTTACAAGGATTATTTACGTTTTCCTAACATAAACTGCACTAATACGAAACACATCTAGTTCTAGAAGATCCAAACTAGATCATTTCTTCAGTTACAGCTTCCTGAATTCTCATCATTCGAAGACGTCGTGGAACTTTCTTCAACGCTTTTTCTGAACTGCTGGAATCCACCGTAGCCACATTTTTTCCAGGTTCCACTGCCAGCCGTGTATTTTTTCTGCCCGGTACTTGTTCTGAATCTTTGCCGTATCGTTTTTCTTTCAGAAACTGGGCCATTTTTTTCTAGTTTTGCCCCAAGGAGTGACGGGAATACATCTTTGGTAGTCCTGCTTAACGAACGTGTCTCATCTTATAATTCGTTAGGATTGCTCTCCATGCCGTTTTCAACAGGGTTCCGTTAGGTGAGCCCCAGACCATAATTGTGGTTGCACTTTTGCAATGGTTAGCAATTTTGTCAGGATATTTTAGACATGCCAGAAAATACCTTTTCCATTTTCTGGTTCATCATTGACATTAGTGTCATCGTAGTTCAATATATTTTGAGGAGGTATGTCCATTCCCGGTAAATTGTTTTCAAAACGTTGAACATTTCGCCTAGCCTGATCCATGTAGGCTTTTGCAAGCTTTCTTAATTCCAACGTAGAAAGCAGAAATCCGCAATTGGTGCATTTTGCGCACTCTTCGAATTTGGTGAATTTTGTTTATCCTCCAACAACTTTAATGTGGCATCCATGGAATTTATTGAGTGTACCAAAAGGTGTTTTGTATTGTTCAGATGCAGTGTACATGGAAAAGCTTTCTTCAGCCACATTATTGAGAGCTTCCTACAGTGCTCCTAGGTTTAATTTTGTAGGTTCTGGAACCATCTGAAACAATGCAGTTTTAATCTTGATCATCCGAAAAATCTTGCTCCGCCGTGTTGATCAATGACACCCCGCGACACAATATGGAAAATACGTATTTTTGTGTTTGAGATAAAAACTCGCAAACCGGTCTACGATTGCTGCGTAAAAAGATCTTAACGTTATATGTAATATAAAATATGTAAGTCACACATGCCTTTGCGTACAAAAAACTTTTCAGCGGTTGAAAATGCAATAAAAGTGAGAAGCGAGGACGCCACATACAAGTAGATGTGTCGATATGAACGAAATTCACGAACACTATTAGTTTGAAGAATAGGTAACGCGGTGTTGCCACTACCAAGTTTTTAAATAGCCGCATTCAACCACAGTGCCTTTAGGAACAAAAATATGGAGCAGTGATCAAAGTCGCCTCCCGATATCAGTTACCCCACTTTACGGTATACAGCTAAATGACAGACGTATAGTACATAACCTATTGACTAATACGTTTAAGTGAAACTGAATCTGCACTGCACATTTTTTTCTTGCAAAATAATAATTGATAAATTTCAATTGAAAGTAACTTCTGTTGCTTAGTACAGTGGGAGTTATGCTGATGGTATCAAAAGTGATAGGTAAGTGTTCATGATGACGCCGTGCAGCAGTTGCTGCCCCTGTTACCCTGGTACTACGGTAATGCATATAAGCAAGTACTCATAGTTTTTCTTGTGGAGCATAAGAGTTTCAGGTACAGTCAAGGGAAATTGGACAGACACGCGACTCAGAAAGGGCCAATATATGGTATTTTTCCCTATTTATTATCATTCCCCACGTCTTATGTTAGTGTATGTTTTACCCGATTAAAACAGGGTGGTGTCCGTAGTCACTTATCCCACTACGACGAAACCGACAAAACGTAGTGTATAGGCGCCATCATGATCTATATTACGACTTACGACCAACACAACGAGTTTGCTAGACACATTTAGGATTTTTACCTGTCATAGAATCATGCCCATTTGTATCGTGATAATACATACCCAACAAAGTTAACTTATTAACATTATTTAGGTGAACTTAAACATTATTCAAATTTACACCAAAAAAGTATTATTGGTAAAACTCGATACTGTGTACCGTTTTCGGAATATTTTGAGTTGAAAATGATGAAGTAATAACTGATGCTGGTATAAAGTAAGCATTCTTTTTAAAAACCAAAAAGAGTATTATTCTAAGGCTAAAGTTATTAATTAAACAAAGAATTACAAGAAGAAAACTGAAATAAATTGGATTAAACATATGAAATATTCAACCAGGTAGAGTATGTGTTAACAATGTCATCAGTTAACCATGAAAAACTAACATTTGTTAAGTAAAGTAAGTATTCTTATTAAAAACCAACAATAATAACAATATTCTAAGGTTAAAATTATAAATTAAACAAAGAATCATAAGAAGAAAATTAAATAAATTTGACTAAAAATATGAAATATTCAATCAGTTAGTGTTCAAAATGTCCTCCGTTTTCGCGAATACACAATTGTATCCTATTGGGATACAATCACCTTTGAAGTCATGAAAATGATGTTCAATTCTGTCTTGCAACTTTTGATGTGAATTTACCTCTGTAGCATAGACTTTTTCCTAAAGTGTGCAGTCCAAAGGATTGCAATCGCATGACCGTGGAGACCAATGAATCGGAGCTTCTGCACCTCTATCCATTCATCGATTCGGATAATGGTTACTTAAGCTAATACAAAGTGCGGGGGAGCTTCATCATGCTTAAAAAATGGAGATCTTCGCTCGTTTATCGTTAAATCTTCTATTATCTGAAATAAATGATTTTCTAAAAAGTCGAGGTACACATTACCATTTAAATTTCCAGGTAGAATGTGATAACCAATTATTTTTTTACCTAAAGTTGCTGCCCAAACATTAACTTTAAACAAGTGTTGGTAATGTGATACCCTTTTAACATGTGGATTGTCATCACACCAGTGGTGTGCATTATGAGAGTTAAACATTCCTTGTCGTGTAAAGTTGGCCTCGTCGACAAAAAGGATGCAATTTAAAAAATTGGGTTTGAGGGCTGTCATTTCGTGTAACGTTTCACAAAAATCCATTCTAACCGGTAGATCGTCTGGCAACAGCTCTTGGACTTGTCTGTAGTGAAAAGAATGTAGCTGCTGCTCCTTAAGTATCATCCAAGTACTTTCAGAAGAGGTATTTGTATGTCGTGCGATAATCCTTACGCTAATTGTTGGCTCTTGATCAACTAAATCTAAAATGATATTCTCTTTCTGAATGGTTCTTGTTGTTCTGGACCTACCAGAATTAATTTTTTTTTGTCTCACATTCTCAGTTTTGTGACAACGTCGTTCCACGGCTCAAAACGTTTTTTATTTGGTAGGTTTCGTTTGGTAAACTTTTCTGCATAATGCGTAACGGCTGCACTAGTGTTTCATAAACACTAGCATATTGTTATCAGCATGTTGGTGTATTCAACATGTGAATACATTTTGATTGTTGATTAACGTATTTATCAATATTAAATGTTATTGACGTTAACGCCTTAACTATTAACAAATATCAGTTTTCCATGGTTAACTGATGACATTTTGAACACTTACTCTAACTGATTGAATATTTCATGTATTTAGTCAAATTTATCTTAGTCTTCTTCTTGTGATTCTTTGTTTAATTAATAACTTTAGCCTTATAATAATGTTATTCTTTTTGGTTGTAATAAGAATTCTTACTTTATACCAGCGTCAGTTATTACTTCATTCTCTTCAAATCAAAATATTGCGAAAACGGTACACCGTTTTACTAACAGTACCTTTTTGGTGTAAAATTGAATGATGTTTAACTTCACCTAAATTTGGACTTGAAAATATAACCTCAAAAATGTTGTTTAAAACTACTCATTACGAACAGTGTAACTAACGCCCTCAATGAGAGCTAGATATAAAAACAAATCATGGGACATGTCAGCTTCCAAAACATATTCATAAAAAATTTAATTACAGTAGTTTTGACACAATCGTAAAAAAATGTGTATAAAATTTTTATCTTGAATTCGAATTTTTTTTAATAAGCAAAAGTTCAGTGTTCTACCTATCCTAGCAACAGGGCCACCTTTTTGAAACACCCTGTATAAAATAAGATTAGCTTTATATTTTATTTTATCATAATTATAATACATTATGTTCAAAAACAACCGACGTAACTATTTCAAATACTTGTCTTTTAGGGTTTTCTGTGGCGTATTTTTATATTTAAGTTATACAATCTAAATGTTTCGATAATACTTACAGTTATGTTGATCAGTAGTAATAATACCTTTCAAAATTGTTTAAAATGTGAAAAATTGAAAACGAAAACTTAAGCCTGCTATTAATATAACATATTGATAAACGTATAAAGTCAACTATGTTAAATTTGTGCTTTGGTTATGACATTTTTCACCGTTAGCCTTTGACCGATAGAGGGTGTTCTGATTTGTTATCTTCAAGGCAGTTTAATAAGATTTAATTTCCAAAGGATTTAGTTATAATTTACTAAAATTATATTCCAACTGCATAACTTCAATATAAAAATACACCATAAAATAACCAAAAAGATAGGTATTTTAAATATGTATAATAATGGTGAAAGTTTACATTTTCATAAATCTACGTAACCTTTAGATAATGACAAGTGAAAAAGTATACCGATTTTTCATAATATAAGGCTAATAATTTGGTTTCAAAGAAGATATTAAATTAAATCTGTAAGGAATGTAGGTACTTTTAAAATGTTAATCTAACCTACAAAGGCACAAAGTAATTCTAATTAAATTCTCTATGTTTTTATATTAACCAAAACGTTTACATGACAGTAGGTGCTTTTTATTGCCTTAACGAATTATACTTCAAAGAGGAATCGTCAGCGGAAAATGAACAGAACATTAAAGTGCTCTACTACGTATTAGTACATTTGCAATGCCACTTTATACAGCGATGTTTCCACAGTAATTTATTTTCTGGACGTTCAAAAATATGGAAGCATCAGTGCAATACTGTAGGGGGAATATTCATGATAAACCACATTCTGTGTAATTTATCTAAACTTTAATTGCCTCCAATTAGAATTAGTATAAACTGTTAAATAGGAGAAATCGCTACATGAAATGTAGCAAATTGAAGTGAAAACTGTGGATTATATTTTAATGATTTAGGTATGCCTAGCTAGTGGTACTTGTGTTTTACAATTAAACTTCCATCTTGTATATCATGATTTCGATTGTATTAATTAAACTCTTAAAATGAATTTGTCAAATCAATTGTCTCTTAATAAAACATTTTTATCGTTGCACAGCATTACAGGTAACTTATCTTCAGATCAAGATATTGAACTAGAATGTTTACATTTTTTGATTATTTGTGGCATATTTTCTTCCACATTTTTGGCATACATTTAAAATATCAAAAATTGTTATTTATACAGTGCTGAAAATTATGAGAATATGTGCAGGATTATTTAAACTAATGCTATAAACATGCTTTCATGTGAGGACACTCATCGTATTAAGTACTTTATCATTGTAAAATGATTGATGATTTACTAATAGACTTAATCGCACATTATTCATGTTATGTCAATTTTATACATGGAATTATGGTTTACATATAACACTAATGTAACATATAGCACTTGATACGTGGATTAACCTGAATTTCAGAATCTTTCGAAAAAAAAACTTATTAACCAAATACAAAAATATTTGTCGGATTTCAAGCTGCCAGTATTGTATAGATGATTATGATCCATCCAATATACTTCAAAATACTTTACTCTCATTTAGAATTAACCATAATTTCCTTATAACTTGTGCTACCCTCATTACTGTAATGCTCCATTTGTTTCTAACGACGCAGATTACTGTCATCAGAGTCCAAAATCGACCTGCCTATACAATGAAAATGCATATTCTCATCTTAATATTTATATAAAATGACATGTTCATTTGTTCATACAGTGTTTTAGTTTCCTTGGCTTTATTATAGTGTGAAGATGACAGCGAGATATTTACTTTCTCATTTGCATGCAAGTTTCAAAACAATAAGATAATATCCAACTACGCACAACTTCGTCAATTCATTATTGCTCTATTATAATGCGTTTACGCTTTAGATTGAATACAGTCAAATTCAAAATCGGAAATTATTGTATTGATTTTTACGCAATTGTAATAGCTTTATTCTGCCATTAGAACGTATGAGCGTTGTAATGAAAAAAAAACGTAGTGTTTTCATAGACGTTCGACTTTTGTATTGAAGTTGCTACAAACTTACAGAATTGCATGAATAATTAAGTTTTCTATTTGTATGTGTGTCTAAACCATTTTAGAGGTATTTTGAATATCAAAATGTCGTGATTTCACAACTTCAATATTTAAAAAGATGCACATTTTATCAAGTAACACTTCCATCACTGCTAAACAATTTTCTCCCATTACTTTTTTAAAGCTTCAAATGTAAAGTGAATATGAAAATGTAAACTTTCACCATTATTGCACATAACTAAAATATGCCAGGGCTACCGCCCGATTATTGAACGAGTTCCTTCCAGTAGGACCATTAACGATAAATATGTGGAAATATTAATAAGTAAAATTGAAGACATTGGATCTATGATTGATATTCATCACCATCCAAATCGTACGGTGAGAAATAATGCCACAGAAATAGCGGTTTTGGGACACGTAGCACTCGACAATACCCAAAGCACTTGCCAACTGGCTATATCTTCAGGAGTTTCTCGAACATCAATATAAAGGATGTCGAAAGATCAAAAACTGAATGAAGACGATTGTGATAGAAGGTTGGAGTTTTGCGAAGAAATGAGCCAACGTTTAATCAACAATCGAAATTTGCTGTACAGTAATTGTTTTTAAGACGAATGCACGTTCTATTTACACGGTTCTGCAAAGAATCATAATGTTCGTTATTGGAATGACTGCAAACCTCGTTTATTAAGAGAGGTACACTCGCAATATCCTCAATAGTCAAATTGTACTTGTACAGGTTGGAAAATACAATACACTCGTTAATTACCTAAAAAAATAGAAAACGACAAAAACCACAACTAAAGTATTCTTCACTTCCAACATAATGGAGCAGCACTTTACTAAATAGCTCCAGTAGGGCAGTTCTTGAATACTCATTTTCCTGGTCAATGGATTGGTAGGAAAAGTCTAATTGAGTGGCCAGTAGGGACCCGTACTTAATTCATATGGACTTTTTCCTTTGCGGACATTTAAAAACTAAAATTTTCGAAACGAAACCAGCGTAATTTGAAGATCTTCGATACCGAATTGCAGATGTATGTAGAAGAATAGCTCCAGATATGTAGGTAAATGTTCACAAACAGGTTTGAGCAGAATCTCTATTACGATATGGAGGAAACCAAACACCGTTTTCAACACTTCTTCATGAATCTCCCTGTATAATAGAGTTTTAGTGAAAAAGATGTCCTCTTAGAACTCAAAGTTGACGTGTTCGAGCGTATTATTCTAAATCTAACAGGAGAGTCGTAAAAAGTGGTGCGACCTTTCCGTTGGGCCACCCTGTAGAAGATAACAATACTTAATCATATTACGTGGACCACAAAAAGAACATGAAAACGGAAGTTAATATAGAAATAAGCGAAACAACCAGAAAAAGACGAGCACTTTGGGAACAATGCTAACTAAAGATGGCAAATTCCACCTGGAAATAATATACGTAATGAACCAGGGAACGATAATTACTGTTTTGTATATAAAACTGTTAAATTTGGTGCTTGTATGTGTGCGTGAGTGAATATATATATATATATATATATATATATATATATATATATATATATATATATATATATATGTGTGTGTGTGTGTGTGTGTGTGTGTGTGTGTGTGTGTGTGTGTGTGTGTGCGTATCTGGGTGTAGGTACTGTAAGACGTACGCACTGGAAATATCGCATTTAAGTTTAATTTCATTTCTTCTGCAAACATTCAGCGGCGGAGAGGGGTTTATTAGGAGCAGTTTTTGGCTTTCATCAAATATTTCTGAAGCTCCTGCTTATTTTAGAGCAATAAGTTTATAGAACCGAGATATTTAGAGTGTAAGTGTAAACTTTCATTAAAATAGATTACCCATTTTTTTGTTATCGTGGCTAAAGAAGACAAGCATAACCACAGGCACCAGCACGAGCACGGCCACGAGCACGAGCCAGAGCACAAGCACGAGTACGAGAACGAATATGAGCACAAGCATGAGTACAAGAATGAGCACAAGCACAATCAAAAGCACAAGCTTGCATGCAGCCACACACGTATATATACGCACACCACACGCCTACATACAAACGCACACACACACACTCGCAGACATTCGCACACACACGCATCCACCCGCCCGACCTACCGCCCACACACAAAAAAAACACACACACACACACACACAACACACAGACACACAAGGTTCCACCTTATTATTCTTGTTACTGTCACACACATCATTAAATTAATACTTTAATATTAATATAATGTTTGACCAATCTATGGTTTCCTTTTAGTTTTGGTTTAATTAACTTGTTTGCTCCATTGCTCCTCGTTGTTTGCAATCTGTATTTAAATTATATCGGGCAATCTTCAAATTTGCATATAATATGTTGTTTACGAGAAACAACAAAAATGTGACCACGTACTGCAAGTTTGTGGATAATTGGTTATTTGTATTTTTAAATTAAACTGTTGTTTTCTAACGCACCTGATTATTTGATTTGGGCCTAAAATTTTTGCACATTTTTTATAACTTTTTGCTAGATATTCCGTACCTTCCTCTGTTACTACGCTTTCTCGAATAGCAAATTTTAAAATAAGACTTAATAGTTAGCATCTATGTGGCCATTAAATTCTATCCACAAAAAATCCGTTAAGGAAACTGTTTAACACTTAATTATATTTAATACAAGTCTTCTTGCTTTTCCAATAAAGCTAGCAGTTTTCGTTATATTCACTAAATGCACATTAGCGCGTTCAATAAAGTAAATAGATTTTAACCAAAGTTTATAGAACCGAGATATTTAGAGTGTAAGTGTAAAATTTCATTAAAATAGGTTACCCATTTTTTCGTTATTGTTACTAAAGAAGACAACCATAACCACAGACAACAGTACGAGCACGAGCACGAGCCTGAGCACAAGCACGAGCACGAGCATGAGCAGTAGCATGTGTACAAGAACGAGCACAAGCGCAATCAAAAGCACAAGCGCACATGCATATTTGAGTATGGCCCAGGATGTCAAGGATCATGCAACATAGGAAGAGTCATTACCTGTGCATCATCACCTGTACTGAAAAACAGTAAGCAAGTAAATATGCATGCGTGCTGCGTAATAGCAAAAACAAACCGATTGCTAATAGTGTCCGTCTGAAGTCCTTCCCCCCCAACCTATTTTGTGAACCATAAAACTGAAATTAATAAAATTTTGGGAAACCGAACTAAGGCACATATATAACGTTGTTTTTACAGTATTCAGTGACGTAATCATTAAAAATGTCGGATAGCTGCCATTTTGTAAAATAATTTTAAATGAAATCATATGGCAAGTAACGCCTCATTTGAAAGCTCCTTTTCAACGACATCAAAAACATGAAAATATTATTATGAGTTTCAACCTAACACCTCAAAAGATTAATTGACGTTTTTAGGTTGATACACATGAATAGTGAACCTTCTAAGAGGTCTAAACAACCGTTAGCCATAACAACAACCGTACCGTCAGCATTTGAAACAAATTGTTTAGATTTGGTAAACCTGCTAAGTCCGAGTAAAAATAAAAATAAGTTTATTTTAACAATGCAATGTGAGTTCTAGATAGTTATCAAACTGAAAATAAGGTAGCACAAACGGTAGCGAGGGTCTTATTTTAAATTTTGCAATTCGAAAAAGCATAATAACAGAGGAAGGGACGGAATATTTAGCAAAAAATTATAAAAAATGTGCAACAATTTTAGGCACAAATTAAATAATTAGGTGCGTTAGAAAACAGTCATAAAACCTAATTTAAAAATACAAATAACCAATTATGAACCAGCTTGCAGTACGTGGTCTCTTTTTTGTTGTTTTTTGTAAACAACATATTATATGCATTGAAGATTGCCCAATAGAATTAAAATACAGACTGCAAACAGCGTAGAGCGATGGAGGAACAAGTGAATTAAACCAAAACCAAAAATAAACCATAGATTGGTGAAAAATTGTATTAATATTAAAGTATTAATTTAATGATGTGTGTAAGAGTAAAAAGAATAAACAGGAACCTTGCGTGTGTGTGTGATGTTGTCGTGCTGATGCGTAGGGGTGCGTGTATTGCTTAAATGTGCATCGATACGTGCGAAATGAACATGTAGCGTCGGGTGCGTGAAAACGTCTAAACGCTAATGTGCGTAAAGTCGTGCCAATTTGCTGCTTGCATTACGTGCGTGCGTGCGTGTTGCTTGCTTTGCTAACGCTAATGCGTTGCAGATGCGAATACGATTATAACTGCAGCTGCAGTACGAGCGTGCGTGCGTGCGTTTGTTAAACGAACAAAATGCATGTGCGTGCAAAGATGCGTGGTCAGTAAGCGTAGTGCGATGGTGCGAGCGTGAACAAGAATAACAGTGAACCTGCGTGAGTGGTGCGTGCGTGTGTGCGTGCGTGCGTGCGTGTGTGCGTGCGTGCGTGTGCGTGCGTACGTGCGTGCGTGCGTGTGTGGTGGTGTGTGGTGGTGTGTGTGGTGTGTGTGCGTGCGTGGTGCGTGGTGTGTGTGTGTGCGTGGTGTGCGTGCTGTGCGTGTGTGTGCTGCGTGGTGTCGTGGTGCGTATGTGCGTGTGTGTTGCGTGCGTGTGCGTGTGTGCGTGTGTGTGCTGGTGTGTGCGTGGTGTGGCGTGCTGTGGCGTGTGTGTGCGTGGTGCTGCGTGTGTGCGGTGTCGTGCGTGTGTGCTGCGTGTGTGTCGTGTGTGTCGTGTGTGGTGTGTGTGTGTGTGTGTCGTGTGTGTGGTGTGTGTGTGTGTGCGTGTTGTGCTGTGTGTGTGCGTGTGTGTGGTGTGTGTGTGTGTGCGTGTGTGGTGTGTGTCGTCTGTGTGCGTGTGTGTGCGTGTGTGTCGTGTGTGTGCGTGTGTGTGCGTGTGTGTGTGTGTGTGATGTGTGCGTGTGTGCGCGTGTGTGTGCGTGTGCGTGAATGCGTGCGTGCGTGCGTTCGTTCGTACGTGCGTTCGTGCGTGCGTGCGTGCGTTGCGGGTGCGTGAGTGCGTGCGTGTTGCGTGCGTGCGTCGCGTGCGCTGTGTGTGTGGTAAAGCGTGTGGGTGTGTGTGTGTGTTTGTGCGAGTGTGCTGCGTGGTGTGTGGTGTGTGTGTGTGTACGTGTGTGCGCGTGTGCGTGTGTGCTGTGTGCGTGGTGTGCGTGTGTGTGTGCATGTGTGTGGTCGTGTTGTGCGTGTGTGTGTGTGTGTGTGTGTGTGTGTGGTGTGTGTGCGTGTGTGTGCGTGCGTGCGGTGTGCGTGCGTGCGTGCGTCGGTGTCGTGCGGTGCGTGCGTGCGTTCGTGCGTGCGTGCGTGCGTGCGTGAGTGCGTGCGTGCTTGCGTGCGTGCGCTCGTGCGCGTGCGCGTGCGCGTGTGTGCAGTAGGGCGGGGGGGAGGGGGCTGTGTGTGTTTGTGTGCGAGTGTCTGCGAGTGTGTGTGTGTGTGAATGTGTACGTGTGTGCGTGTGTGCGTGTGTGCGTGTGCGTGTGCGTGTGTGCGTGTGTGCGTCTGTGCGTGTGTGCGTGTGTGCGTGTGTGCGTGTGTGCGTGTGTGCGTGTGTGCGTGTGTGCGTGTGTGCGTGTGTGCGTGTGTGAGTGTGTGCGTGTCTGCGTGTATGCGTGTGTTCGTGATTGCTTGTGTGCGTCGTTAAGTATTCTTATATGTTCCAATTTTCTTAATTTTTCTTTCCGTAAGAACCTTTTACAAAGTATTATAAAACTTAAAAAAAATTAATGAAATCTGTAAAGTCGTTCTCTGGTTATATATATATATATATATATATATATATATATATATATATATAATTAGATTAATTAACTGTTAACTTTAAATACTTTAAATTTAATCAAAATGTGTTTGTCTGAAATTGTGTCTGTCGGAAAATAGTTTTGAGCAGTTTGTTGCTTTTCTTCTTCTTCAGAGAATTTTTTCATGAAGCATAATAAATTTTCAAAAATTAGGTAATACATTTTTAAACAAAGGAATGCATGTTCTTTCCAAAGCACTCTTCGCAAAAACGGTTTTTTCCATATTTTAAAGGAATCTTGAAGTTGAATATATGATATATCATTGTAATCAAAAAGAGCTTCATTAAAAAATGTAAAAATCTGATGTGGCTACCATAAGAAATAACAAAGTTAACTACTATAAGTTCTAGATCTAAAGTACCATTGCATTTCTCATAAAAAGTGCCTTAAGAATGTTTCAGTTTAAAACGTCCACCTTTTCAAGTTTTTGGTATAGAAAGGAAAATCGAAAAACGAAAATTTCGGTCTTTTTGAAAAATCTCGACAACCTCTCAATACATCCTAATATATGTAACGACATATTATTGAGCACCAAAATGCGTAACTTTGTCCTAATTTAACCGACATTGTATCCCTTCAAATAATGGAGATCCCCGTGTTGGAGCTCGAAAAACGTGCACCCTGTAAGTATTGGATATTTACCACAAATCCGCTTAATAATCTATATAAAATTAATCTACGTTGCTTAAAATTACTAAACAAAACGATTACTTGTCTCGATTTCCGTATAGTTGAGAATCTACTACGCGGATAAGTAACTGTCATTTTCACATTAGATTTACAAAAACTTTGCGTTATTTATAATACTAATATTGGGATTTTGATAAACAAGACTAATAATTAAATGTTAATTATTTCACATGTTAATTAAATCACTTTAAGACAGTGGCGTCTCGTTTCTTTACTACACTTTACCTAGTGTCAAAATTGAAAATTTTGTTTGTCTCAAACATTCACTCTTAAAATATTTCGACGATATCTTAATCATATCTTATGACGTACAATGTATTACATGCATTTTAGTCTAGTCTAGAAAGTTGTTATATGCGTAATAATTCTAAACACTTTAATAACCCTCGCGTCGCGGAATTAGTTTGGAATAAAAGAAATACAGTTTCTTGTCCAACTCGCTATGTTAAAGAGGAGATTGTCAACATCAGCATTTCAACATACTGCAACGTAAGGTAATTAAAAAAAAAAGAGCAATATTCTAATTTTCAGATAGAATAGAGTATAATCCAATACGCAGCAAAACTGCACAATGTGGAGCTAAAAAATTTAGAAGTAGGTAATAACTTGTACAAAATCTGGAACATATGTCCAATGCATCTTTTTAGAAGGTTTCTGTTTAAAACAACCACCAGTATTAAAAAGGTTAGATTATTTTTCAATGTCAATCTTATGTGGAATAAGAGTTCAAATTCAGTTTGATATAAAAATTGCCTAGTTGGTAGAAATCAAATCGATCAACGGTAGTTAGTCTTGCCAAGTCTAGTGTTAATAAACAGGAATTAATAAAAATAACTGGTGATAAAAACTTACTATCAACCACAACCTTATTTAAAACTCGATCCTAGTCTCTATTTTAATATTCTCCATAAAATAAGAAATCCTTCGCTAATGGGTCAACGTTGTATATGTGCCTGAAGGCCTGCTATTAAGTCCTAATACCCTCACGTATACCTAATGCTTCTATAGAAAATATTAACACCGAAATTAGTACCACATTAATGGTAGTTGGTCGGTTAACCAATGCATTCGTAAGGTGAAAATGCCGAGACCATAAACGTACATATCATAGATTGTTTCAATTTTTGTGCATTCGTTATTTGACTATTGCAAATAATTATTTATCCAATTTCATACACATTTTGTGATTAATAAAGACATAACTACAAAGTAAAAACTTCCTTAAAATAAATTTAATATAGACATTTTAAGTATTCATTACTATTTTTTATGTTTAATTTCCGAAGTTTTCATAAAGTCCTTGGGTAAAAACCTCTTATTAAATTAAAACATAATCTCTTGCCATAGCTATACTTCCATTATCGCATTTCGTGGTTTTCCAAAAACTTTGTAGATTTCAAAAATTAATTGATCGTTACAAACTCGTAATAATATGTTATTCCTAATTTGTTTTTAACTTCACTTTCTCAATTTACTTCCAATCGTGACATTTCTCTATGTTTTACAATAGTTATTTACCTAACTAGTTTAGAAAGTTAATTTTCCCGCATGAGCACTTTGTTTGCAGCACGAGCGCAGGAAGTGTATAAAATTTTTTGTAACGAATAAATTAATAAAATAAAAACAAATATTTTAACATTGCTTGTTTTTTTTATTCTAATGGATTGGTAACATAGCCGGCATTGTAATGTAGCATTGTTATTATGGTTACACGTCAACAAAAATTCAAACGTTGAGTCGTCATTTTCTTTAAAATTATATTTGTTAAATTTGTGAAAAATGGGCGATTCCAAAGAAATTATATCAAAATATGGCCTTGTCGCGTCCGTTATATCAGGAACATTTCAATTCTGCTACCAACCATACAACGTAACTACCCTAGTTTCTGTTGAAAAGTAAAGAACACCCCAGTGCGGGAAAACAAGTTTTCGGTGCATCGGGAGTAACCGGGAAATACTTATTTTAAGGCTATGAGTACAAAAAATAATTCCCAATAGGGGGGAAACATGAAAATGTAAACTTTCACCATTATTACACATATTTATTCTTTACTAAAATTGTATTCTATAGTTAGCTTTGTAAAGTCGGACCGGCGAGAGGTGTCTTATGACTCATCTTTTAGTAACGCATGGTTTAAGATTTTAAAAACGTACGTCGTTATTGGTTCATATAGTTAATAATTTTGAATACCAACAAAACATCGTCAATGTTTCTAGGCTATTTTCAAATTTAAGCCACGCTGTCAAATTTAAATAAAATTATTGTTCGAATATCTCGGGATTTAGCACCCTAAAGGCCTCAAAAATCCCCATCCACTCGTATAAATAAAGTCGAATTTCGTTTAAGGTATGTTCGCACTTATTCTGGCACGTAAAGTCCACGGAGTGTGGGTAGTCATATGATAAAAATATATTGTACAACTGTAAACGATTATCAGAACCGAGACCGGGTCAACAAAATTTCGTTTTGGATCTGGTTTACAAATTAATTATATCAATAATTTTCAATAAGAAACGAATTAGCTAACAGTAGGTAGTGCCCGAATGAAGTGCGAAAAGTTTGGTTAATTGCGAAGGATCGTTTTTAGCCGCAAATCTCACTGCGTCAAAAGAGTCAAGACTGTAATTTGGTTATCGATGCCACTTATAAATAACTGATTTTGTCATAAATAAATACACTGTATTGGATGTTAAAAATGAGATTTATTATTAGTTAATAATATAACCTATTTTAAAGTCTCAGTTTTCAGTTGTCAAAATATATATGTATATATATATATATATATATATATATATATATATATATATATATATATATATATATAGAACGAATGTAAACCTAAGTACAGCTACGGCGGTATATGTTAAATATAATAATTCTTTACAATGCTATAAAGTAACCAAGATTCTAATTTTTGCTTTAAATTCAAATATTGGACATCTCATAGTTAAAAGTCATCACCTTCACTTTCACTATCATCTTCACTCGACTCTCCGACATTGATTACTAGATGTTTTACCATTTCCTCAGCTCTTTTTTGAATGTCCCACCACTGGCTCATTTCCCTTCCCGCATGTAAAATAAACTTTTGCCACAGTTGTCCAGTCACTTGGTTTAATGAATCCTTCCATAGCGATAAAATATTCTCGTACCTGAAGCCCTGTCTTTCAACGTTTTTCTTGTAATACTGTTTACAATTTGCCCATATTAACTCGATGGGGTTGAATTGGCAGTGATACGGAGGTAAACGTAAAATTTGATGTCCCCATTGATGAGCGATTTCATCAATTGCATATAAGACGATCTTCTTTCTTCCAACTACTTGAAGGTAATTTTTTTACTAATGGCATTGTCAAGAATTATCAAACTTGGTTTTTCTAAATTTGGTAAAAGCTGTTCTTGAAACCATTTTTGAAATAAATCAGCATTCATATTATCCTGGTAGTCTGCTGTCATACTTTTACTGGAAAATACCAATGATGAATTAGGTATAAAACCATCCGTTGCCAGCACTCAGTACGATAAAACTAAAATTTATTCGGTAAAAAATATTTTTAACAAATCGCACTATTTTAATTATCGTTTCCCTTCTCCTAGCGGTTTGTTTTTTGTGATTTTCAAATCATTATCATGCCATGATTTTCGAACGCTTCCTCGACAAAAATCCACGTCTCATCAAAAAAGACAGGATCATAACTAATTTCACATCTTTCATTAGCAAAATATTTTCGCAAAAATGTTGATCGAGCACCAGCAATATGAATCTGCTCCATTAAACGCCTTCTTCCATCGTCAACTTTGAATTCAAAACCAATTTTGTGTAACAATTGTTTCAAGCTCGTTTTACTGAAGGTAAATATTTTATCTTCTTTAAGTTCAGTTTGGAGTTTTTCGTTAGTAATATGTGAGCCTAAAATTAAACAGTGATTAATTCCATTTCAATAATAACTTCTGAATTATTTACTAGTTGAATGGATGGCGTAAATTTTTCGTTTCAAAACGTTTTTCACGTATTCGTCGACATCCTCTGATTTTCAAACGCAGCCTACGTTTTTGCGGTGAATCCGGCGCCGATTTCCCAAATTCTACAGCGAGAGCCATTCTTGCCTTTGTCCGAGTTACGGTTTTCTCGGAAATTCCGCATGCGAGAGCAGTCGCTGTAACATAATATTACATAAATATAAATTTAAATAGTGAAAATTATTAGCGTACCTAGATAATGGAAGTTAAAGGTAAACTTGGCTCCCCGTTATCGCGTTCAATCTCAAAATAATGCAGCATATTCATTAACATTACTTGAGTTTGGCTTTTCAAACCTTTTAATGGCATCATTATTTGCTGCAAAATAAATAAATTAATTCAATCAATTGGAAATACATTTTGCATTATAAACTTACCTCGTAATAGTGAATATTAATAATAATAGTTTTGAAAAAAAACTGTTGTTTACAAATGCAATGGAAACTAATAAATTACGAAGCGAAAGATAAATTATCATAACTACAAAACACGATGCGATTATACGAAACGAAATACGAAGAATAATTTGAGGTTAAATAGCCAAGAAGCATCTGACGGCCTCATGCGCTTTGACTTTAGAATCGACATACGTTTTTAAGTCCTGCATTTAAAATATATAGCAGACATATAAATTATAACCCGTCTTTCTTTAACACTCAACGCCAAGACAAAAAAAAATTTTGATGCCCACAGGCCAAGGGTGCTTCTTCCTCAGTTGCTACGTTTTAATAGCGAGTTACTACTTATATTTCATTTTTGCGAAGTTTTTAATATTTTTGCCAATTTTTTATAGCGTGTATCAGAAACGATACACCTGGTCTGGGATGGTTTTTTACCCTCCCAGGCCAGGTGTATCATAAGTGGTACACGACCAAATTATTGTAGTTTTATTGTTTTGTTTCAGATTGAAGACATCAGGATAGCAGTTCTATGTGTTTATAAACTATAGACTTTGTGTAGTAGTGAACTACTGTAAAACTTTTTACACCGTTATAGTGAGATTTGTGCGAACAAGTGCGGAAAATGTCAAAAAAAATTTACTCCCTTGCAGAGATCGAGAAAATGCACGAGACTAGTAATTACCCAACTAACAATGAAGACCTTAGTGCTGAAGAGGAAGATTTCGACGATTCCGATGCCGACCCGCATTATATTCAGGATGAGTCAACTGACGACAGTAGTAATGATGAAGTATCAAATGCAATACCGTCAACATCCGGAGAACCACCCCACGGTTCATCAGACGATGCAAGACCTTCAACATCACAGAATCCAGCACCAAGGCAACGCCCCGACATTCCAGACATCAACTGGACAGATCCAATAGGCAACCAACAGCAATTTCAGTTTTCGGGAGCTTGTGGAATGGATTGAAGTGTTAGTGGTATGCTGGCAATGGCCGAGCCTATCGACTACTTTACATTGTTCGTTACACCAGAAATCATAAATGTTATGGTCGATGAAACTAATGTATACGCCACTCAGATTTTAGAGAGAACTGATGTGCCAACTAGCTCAAGGCTGCATCAGTGGAATCCCACTGATACACAAGGAATGATGAGTTTCATTGGCTTGATTGGATGGATGGGACTGGTAAAAGTTCCAAAGCTAAGCGATTATTGGAGCCGAAAAGAATTATATTCTTTTAGCCTACCTAAAGGTGTAATGCCTCGAAACAGGTTTGAACTCCTTCTAAAATTCTGGCATTTCGCCAATAATGACGAAGCTGCTTCTGGAAATCGTCTCCACAAAGTAGAACAAGTTCTGCAAAAGTTCATAAACACTTTTCAAAGTTCTTATACGCCAGGAGAGAAAATATGTATAGACGAAACGATGATTCCCTGGCGAGGAAGGCTTAGTTTCCGTCAGTATATCCCTACAAAGAATTAAATTGTACAAACTTTGTACAAGTAAAGGTTACACATGGAATCTGTCTGTTTATATTGGCAAAGATTCAATGGATGGTCAATTTTCAGCTTCTGAAAATATTGTGATGAAACTAGCAAAGGACTTGCTAAATGAAGGGAGGACGCTATATATAGACAACTTCTACAGCAGTGTACCCTTAGCTGTGAAACTGCTTTCGGCTAAAACGCATGTTGTTGGGACCATGCGAAAAAATAAAAAATTTATTCCAGACACAATAAAAAATGCCAAACTACAGAAGGGTGGAATCATTGCCAAAGAATCTGAGGAAAGAATTACAACTCTGAAATGGAAGGATAAGCGGGATGTTTTTATGCTTACAACTTGTCATCATGGGTCCGAAACAAAAACTATCACGTCAAAATTTGGTAGGCAGGTTACAAAGCCAGTATGTGTTTTCGATTATGATGACGGCAAGTTTTCTGTTGACGTCAGTGACCAGCTGGCATCCTATAATACATCGTTACGTAGATGCACTAAATGGTACAGAAAACTTATGATAGAAGTAATATGGGGCACTGCAGTGTTAAATGCTTACTATTTGTACTCAGAAAATACGGTAAATCCTACTAAGTTAACAATAACAGACTTTAGAGAGAAGATAGTACAATCTCTGCTCTCTACTGAAAATCGGAGAAATTCTTCTTCGACAAAAAGGAAGGCTCATCATCTTACAGCTCATCCTCAGAAAAAGAGAGGCCGATGTACAGAATGTTACCGGAGATATGGTAAACATGGGAAAATCATAGCTGGGCAAAAGAAAATGCCATCACAAGTTAGCACTGTTTGTGACACTTGTGACGGAATTCCTTCTTTCTGCAGGGATTGCTTCAATAAAATACATAAAATTTTTATATACTTTTAGTGTTCAGTTACACATTATAATAAAATACAATAGTATTCAGTAAATGTGCCACTTTTTATTTACCCTTAGTTGCCGTTTTATTCAATATTATTCTAGGAAAACAATTTTTTTTATTTCCAAGACAATAATACTGATTACAGATGTTATTTAAACAGGAGGCCAAAGTTCGAAGTGAAGTTTTAAATTGCCAGGCCAGAGCTAAAGTGTCATGATATAAATTTAGGTATACGTGTATTAGTTTCGATACACCGATGTTCTAAACGCATGACTCCTTGGTGTATCATTTATGATATACCTGGCCTGTGTTGTGGGGACATACGTGTATCATAATTGATACACTTGGCGTTGAGAGTGTTAAGTGGGAACTTCGCACTAGGATAAAGGGAAACAGATGCATTTCACAGTAATAATTATATCCCCATTCTGGAGCCCGCCGTGAGGCACCTCTCCCCGGCACTACTATACTTTCATCAAAATATTAATAACAGGCTTATGTTTACGTTTTCTATTTTCAACTTTCCTTTTCTTTACAACAAATAATAAAGATGCTAAAAGAAATGCCAGAGCGATGGCGGACTCGGTACTATATATATATATATATATATATATATATATATATATATATATATATATATATATATATATATATATATATATATATATATATATATATATTTTCCATGTTATCTTATGATTGCCTCCATAACCAAATTAAGCATCTCCCCGATCGTTGTCCGTACCATACTACTTCATTTCTCGTTTCATTTAACGTCATTTCCGTCATTTTGATTAGCTTTTCAGGGACACCCAGCTGGCCCATTGCTTGGTACATTTCTTCTTTCTTATTGAATATTTTCTTAAATTCAATGAATAGGGCATGCAACGGCATTCTATGTTCGTAGCAGCTGGTCTTTATCTTGCTGCGAAACCCAGGTTGATATTCGCCCATTATTCTTTCCGTACGTTCTTCAATTATTTTTCTCAGGATTTTACTGAAACCCTTATAGCAGATATCTAACAGCACTATGCCCTTATAGTTGAATGTTATCTCCCTTTTTTAAAATTGGGCATATACTCGCCTCTGCCCATTCTGTTGGCATTTGTTCCGTCTCCCAGATTGTCTTTACTAATTCATATATTTTGTTATGTAATTGGCTACCATCTGCTTTTGGTATCTCGGCACTTATCCCGTTTGCCCCCGGGGCTTTTGTTTCTTCGATTCTTGAATACTGCCTATTATCTCTTGTTCTGTTGGCTGCTCTATGTCCATTTCTTCCCGCGCGACTATTTGTTTCGTTTTTTCTTCTTCTTTTTCTTCATTACTACTTCCATTAGGTAGCTGTTTAAAGAATCTCTTCCACTCAGTCATTGTTTGATTCATCTCGCTTAAAAGTATCCCTTCTTCCGTTCCTATGTAGATATTCCTGGTTTGATACCCCTTCTTTTTTTGCTTCGCTTCCTGATAAAACGATTTAATTTCCTTGTTTTGAAATTTTTCTTCTATACCTTGGATTATTCTTTCGTTGTGCTGCCTTTTTAAGGCTCTGCATTTTTTTTTGAAAGGCTTTCCTTTTCTCCATATAATTTTGCCTCTTATTTTCATTGCCTTGCACTCCACTTATCTTCTGCCAGGTCTTCATATCCTTTATTGAACCATTCTTTTTGGCCTGGTTCCCAATGGTTTCCTTACTAACTTTTACTATTACTGTCTTTACTTTTTCCCACTTAGGTTCCAGTTCTGTAGAATGTGCTCCTGGCTGGAGTTCCCCATTCAACCTGTCTTCGTTTTTTTACTTCTCTCTTCTATCTTTAGTTGGCCAGCATCGTACTTTTGTGTGTTTATATTATTTGATTTCTCCCATTCTTTTGATCAACACATTCTACTCTCATCAAAAAATAATCCGATCCACAGTCCGACCTTATGTTTCTCACACTTTGGTGTTTTTGGTCAATTAACACATGGCCAATCTGATTGACCGTACTTCCATTGGGCGAGGTCCATGTTCCCTTATATACTGCCTTTTCCCCATTGCATACTTTTTATCACTAGGCTATATTCTATGGTAAAGCTTTTCTTTCTCTGTTGTCGTTCGTTTCTTCATGTTTACTGTTCTCACCCGTAATTGATGTATACATATTTTTCCTGCCTATTTTTGCACTACAGTCGCCAATTAGTATCTTTATGTCGTACTTTGGCGCTTTCTCGTATTTTTCTGTTATAAGTTTGCAAAAAATTTCTTTTTCTTCTTTAATTTTCTCCTCTATTGGGGAGTGTACATTCACAATGCTTATATTTCTTTTATTGCCTCTAATTCTAATGTAATACATTCTCTCTGTTATTGGTTTGAAGTTTATTATCTTTTCTCCTATCTTTGATACTAAAAAGCCTGCTCTTGCCCGTTCCGCCCCTTTGGAAGAAGATTACGTCATCTATTTGTGTTATTCCTGATCCAACCTGTTTTGTCTCTTGTACTGCCATCACATCAATTTTATATCTTTTCATCTCTATCATAACTTCTTTTAGTCCTTCTGCCGTATAAATTTACTTTCTTACATTCCATGTTACTAAGTTAAGCTTTCTCTTCTTTTCCTTTTCTTGATATCTTCCAGACTCATTGCCTTCGCAATTGCCAATGTCGTTACCTTTCTCATCTTTTTCTAAGTTGTACTTTAGTTTTGTGTCCACCTTGTCCTTGTTGTTTCCCTTAGCTGGTCGTCCAGGGAGTTTCCTTCTGGTGACCTTTTTGAAATTAATCGTTTCGTACTACTAGATTTTTCAGGTTTACTCCCTGAGTTGTCCACTATCAATTTGTTATATTTTATTACCGTTTTATAACCTTGTTTCCTTGCTTCTGTTCGATCAGGGATTTCCTCTCTTCTCGGATTTTTTTTTGTAATCTGGACTTATCTATCTAGGCTTGTGCCCTGGAGTAGCTTAACCTTCTTAAAATTGCAGTTCTGATTTTTTCCTTACCAACTGTCATTAGGATTGATCTTATCTTTCCTTTGTTGTACTTCCCTAGTCTCTTTACTTCCTCTAGATCCGTCTTGTTATTAATTCCCACTCCAATTTTATCCATGGCCCTTTTTATTTACTCTCTGTTTTCCGTTTCTTTCTCATCACTCTTATCCTCAATCCCCATTATTATTATATGTTTCGTTCTCACCTCTCTTTCTAAATTTTGCCTTATTAGCAATTCATTCTCAGTTTTTACTGTTTTTATTTCCTGGTATATACCTCCCATCTTGTCGTTCATTTTACTCATTTCATTTTTTACATTTTGAAACATTTTCTTTATTTTTTCAAAATCTACCGCTTTAGATTCGTTTCCAAAATTTATTTACGAATTTTTACAAAATTTTATAGTACGTTCGTGAAATCTTATCGCCATCACGTAGCGGTAAAGACCTTCGGCCGGCCGACCGGATGCTTTCTAATAAAATTAATAAAATCCAGCTTTGTCTTATTCGTAACTTATTAAAACTTGCTATTCGCATAGTTCACACCTTTATTCACTTAATAGTTGTACTTGATTGATTTGTTTGCTCGCAGCTCTCCAGGATTTGGGGTTTATTGCGAAACACAAATCGATCGCTGTTCATGCGTCGACTTAGTATCAAACACAAGCTTAAATATAAAACTAAAAATGGACAAAAATGGTCAAAATTAAAAATCTGTAACATTTTAATAATATGCTAATAAGAATCGTTACATAGAAATATAACTAACTATTGGTCTAACGATCAAGTTATCGGACTGGTAATGTAAGCAATGCGAGTTCTAACCCCCATCGGGGAAATCACTTTTTTTTTCGCTAAATTTTATTCAATTTTATTTTAATAATTTGATTTTAATATGCATAAAATTTTAAAATCGCGTATTTACAAGCGTTAAACATTAGAAATTGCTTATAAATGTATTTTGACTTTTTGTTTTAAACACAAGTTATTGGACATTACGTAAAAAGTGAAAATCTTTAAGGAACTTATTGTAATATTTATTTTAGAGTAGAATAAAAGTGTTGAGAGACATGTAAAACATGAAATAAAAAAGTTTCAGTTTGTATTTTGCACTGTTCGTAGAGTTTTATTATGTAATTATGTAAATCCGCTAGTATTTTTATGTATATATGTGTGTATATGGGAATGTTGAGCGGAGACACCCCAGATTTTTTTGTTGTAGTATTAAAATTTAAAAAATAAAAATTTAACTAATTCTATAAAATGAATTATATAACAATCAATAAATTCTCTTATTTATTTGGGTTTAAAGTGTAGAATATGTATGTGTTAAAAATTGAAAGAAATAAAATTATTGAAACACTAGCATCTTATAGTCATCAGAAGACTTACCAATTAAACCAGAATAAAATGTTTGCTTTCAGTCAATACAACACATTAATAATTTATTTGATTTTATGAAAAAGATTACGAACTAAGGTAAAAATGTATTTAAAAACACTTTTTTGATAAAGAGGGATTTCTCCCGAGAATTGAATTAGAAAACTACGTTTCACAAAATATACTTCGAAAATGCAAAAGTGAAAAGAAATTCTTTAATCAGTTTGAAATTTTCTGGAGAGTAGTCAATAAGCTAATATTTACTTTTCAGTCATGTATAATGTTGTTATATAACTTTGCCGGATTCAATTTAAAATGAGAGTAGGCATATTCAATAAATTTGTTTGATATTAATTGAAAAGAACTCTGAAACTGTCTTGCTTAAATTCAATAATGGTTGGCTACACTGCAATAGTTACATTTAATTTATTTCAATATGTAATGTGTTTCTTATTCACATTTTATTAGGAAGAGAGTGAATAGAAAAGTATAGACTGTTGAAAACCTTAAATCAGTAAATAAGTGTGTCGTTTGGAGAAGCTTACAGAATACGTGCATTCCATTTAAAACGAGTCACCCTGAGTAGATCCGTTGGTGTTGGGACTGTAAAAGAATCGTGAAATATATTAACTTTGATTTGTAGGGAGGCACATTTTATGTAAACATCAACTTTATGTCAGCCACCCCTCTTCACACCAACCCTCATATTAAAGATTTAAAATGAGAAAGATAGTCGAGTGACCCCTTATTTGACAGGTATTTCAATTCTGTGTCCAACCCTGTGACATTTTTGACACTAAAATCAGAATAATCAGTAATAAGTAAATTACAGTTTTCATTTTTTATTTATAATTCCAAACAAGAAGGTAAAACTATACAAAAAAAATCACTTTATCAGATATTCAAAGTGTTAACCATTAAAGCATACTGAACAAAATAAAAACTTAAGATAGATAATTTTATTTCATCTCATCACTCAGTTATTGCTAAATAGAATAAGTTTTGATGTTTTTGTTAAATTATTCTGAAATGTTGACTGTCAGCTGCATTTTATTATTTGAGTATCTTTTTCCCCGATTGAATTAATGTTGCAGTTATAATCCACGCTGCCTTGATGGAAAGTGTACGGTATTTACAAATGTTTTCAGAGTTCTTCGACACAAATTCCACCCCTCCAAAATGAACACTGGATACTGGAGTGATTCAAATCCCAATATGGCACACCGAATTCACACCCAATATCTGGCTAGCCATATTACAGGACCGTCCTTTTTGGAAGGAAACCTAAATGATGAGGGACATTTAAATTTGCTGATAATTCAAGTTATGTCAAGCACTAAAATCACCGAGATTGAAATATGAGATAGTTTGTCCTCATTACGTAGTACCTGTGTGGCAGCTCCTCGATAATAACTTTTCGGATCGGTTACAATTACAGTTGTTGTCTTCAGTAAATGGTAATATCTGTAAGAATTGTCTCAGATGTTAGAACACATTCATGAAATATGAAAAAGAAGAAAACTCAAACATAAGCCTGCTATTAATATAACAGTTTGGTAAACGTATAAGGCCAACTATGGAATCTAATTTTAGTAAGGAAATCTGCGATAGCTAAGCGTGCTTTAAATAATTTAAGTGATGACATTCAATTTGATAATGTGGAAGTGTTGTCAAGACAAACTCATTATTATCCTTGAATACAACGTGAAGTCATTGCGATATATAAACATCCTAATAGCTTCATTAGGCAAGAAAAAAATCTGCAATTAAATATGTTTTTCCATTTTATTTATAATTTAAAAAAATGCACAGTGGTACATCCTAATTTTAATTTTAGCTTTTGGTATGCCTAGGTTTTTTGCTGTATTTTTTCCTAGACCTTGAAGTAAATGCTTTACCAATTATATGTTACCACAGCACTTTAATAATTTAACATATGTAGTTAAAATTAAAAATCATATTAAACGTATTACATATGTTTTCACTGTGTAGCAACAGTTATAATTACTAACAAAAAACTATTTCTTTGTTAGATTTGACTAGATCTTTACTTGGTATGTCAAGGTCCATTTGGACCCCCTTTTGCAATAAGGAACCAACTAACAAAAACGCATTTAGGAGTAAAATTGGTTTTAAAGAAATTTACTTTGAAAAAATTGGCAGTCGTAAGTAAAAATTATATATCATTTTAAATAAAATTTATTTGTAAACATGAAACAACTAACGACTAACACAGAAACTATTACATTTTCTATTTTAACTTAACAAAAAAAAAAAACACTTGGTTCTTGTTTGAAAAAATAACTTTGTTGAAATTAAAAAAGTTAAACAGAAATCAAGAAACACGAACGGTTTAAGACATGCTTTAAATTTGGTTATTTAGGAAACTAACCGTTAGTCTTGTGCAGGGTCCTACAATTCAAAATCGAGTTATCCATTATAACCCTCAATATCTTCTTCTATAGTAGCATCAGCAACAAGATCAGTATAAAATTTTTCATCGGCAACAGGAATGAGATCCATGTAAGATTTTGTCTTCTAATTTCGCTGTTGCAACAGATTTCCCTTAGGGCCAAAGCATTTCTATGTTTTTACAGAAAACATTGGCTGATGTGGGTTTTCTTCCTTTTCCTTTTTTGGTGATATTTATTTCTTTGTAAGGTTCAGACTCCTCATACTTTGTTTTCACAAATATGCTGTATGGTTTCTTTTTGAAAACTTTTATCTGTCTTATGTGCAACCAATTTATCTTTTCGCCCAAAACATCATTTTTTCTGTTGGTGGTTATTTCTTATTCAATTTTTTTTTCTTGAAACAAAGTTTTCTTTTTTCATACAATTTATAAAAAAATGGATTTTTTCTTCTACACTTTTCCATTATACTAACATAATCATCGGGTGAATAAAGCTTCTGCTGCTTTTTGAGGGCGCATTCAACATCCCCAAAGTCGCTGTCGTTGGGGAGAAAACTATGGCCCGAAACTAAAAAACTTAAACGAATTTCCTCCAAAAAATCATTTTCCTCTAGTATGCATTTTAACAGCAACACCATCTTTATGTTCCTATTTTGCCCCCCACACGTGTCGCTCCATAAATTCAAAAACTTCACAGAATGATCAATATGATTCCTAACATAGTTTCTTAGGCATGAGCCAACGTCTTGAGCACCTCGACCTGCCTGTCCTATCCAAATTTGAAAGGTCGACTTTTTTTCTTTGCCAGCATAAATCCCACAATCATATAGCCACAGCTGTCGTTTATAGAAGATAATGTTGGTGGAAACGCGAGGGAGAGGAAGCGTTTTCTGCATATCAAATGTTAAAGTTTCTGTGTCTTCCGTGTCTTTAGCATAAACTAAATCGGCATTCATTCTGTCTCTAGCTAGTTCAGCTTCTATCAAATGTTGATCATGTTCAATAATTAGGTTTTGCTTGTCGTTTTCATTTAAGGGGTTTTTAACTTTTGCTCCGTATAAATCGCATTTATTGCCAGTATCCTTCTTGGGAATCTTGGTTTTAAGATTGAATTCGGTCAAAAAAATCTTCCGATAAGCCGTTAAACTTACACAATTTTGATTTTCTTCGCGATATAACTTATACATAAGTGTTACTGTAACTCGAATCGGTAAACATTCTTGGTTACTCTTTTTTACTCCGCAATAGTGTGATTTATATCAAGGAAATTTGTTTATATGAGCCACAACAGCGTGTTTTTGTTTCAGAGATATTTTGTTATAACCACCGGCTATTCCCCACTTGTCGGGAATTGGATGATTTCTTACTTTAGTAAGAGATGTATTTACGCGCTTTGTAGAAATCCCTAACGTATGTACGAATATTTCTCTATAAACAACAGTTTTATTAATTTCGTAAACTCTAGAGAATTTACGTTTGTCAGAATTATTTCCGGTGTTCTTCTTTTTCGCTACTTCTCTCACACATGTCTTAATAAATACTGTTTGTGTATTTCCAAGACTTCAGTAATGGGTTATAATGAAGTGGTGTAAGTGGTAGTCGTATAAAAAATAATAATGTAATAAAGAAATAGAGAAATAAGTTCTCCAAACACAAATTGTTAAACTAACTGGAGATACTAACCATTCACCACAAATAATGCCTTTGATTCAGTCGGTAGTTTAACGTAGGGTGGTTCATTCTTTTGATTTGCTTAATTACCTCAATTTCTGCTTGGTTACTTCCACTGAACATAAATAATAAAAATGAAATGTAATACTAATAAAAATGATCTCGGATGCCAAGTTATTTTTTAATAATGCTCGGAATAACTAAACCGAGGTTTACACTAAAAATTTTATCAAATTGTAAAAAATAAAAAAATATACAGGCTATGTTTATTAACATGTAAAATTTAGGGTTAAATAAAATATATCTTAAAAATAGGCTTAAATTACTAAAAAATCATTACATAAATACCTGTTTGTAAAATTTTTGTACACAAATTTTTTAATAACCTCTGGTATCTAAATGATTACGGAAATTTCAACTGAGGTGATGTCATCTTTGCCACAATATTGCGCAATACCTTGAAATAATGCTTTACGTTGTAAGCCACACCCAAAAATATAATTTTCCTTTTTAAAAATTTATCTTCTTGAAATTGAATAAACCAATATTTATTGCATTCCTTGAAATTTTCAATGCAAAAATTGCAATCATAAAATGAAAGCGTACGCAACAGTAAAATTAAATGCGTACTTAAATTGTAATAAAAGTGTAAATCAAAGTAAAAATAAAAGTAAAAGTGAAGTAAAAGTTTCTGAAAAGAGTAAATGTTTTAATTTTTAGTATAGTGCGTTAAAATATCTTACCATCAAATCAATGGCAGTTTTCACTAAATTTAGGTGGAAAACCACAAAAAGCTTCCTAACAGCACGACTTTCATCAAGAAGTGAAAAAATGGATGCTTTGGAAGTTAGATGATGTAGCCGTGCGCGAAAAATTTGCGCAAAGAATTAAGTCAATGATGACGCATTGCGTGAACGTAGTTTAAAGTGGGAATATAAGTCTTTAAGAAGTATGCACTATAAACTCCTAAAAAGATATGCAACTTAAGTTACACCGAAATGCAAATTAAGTTGCCTACCACATATCTATAATGCAAAAATAATTAGAATTTTCTTATATTTACAACTGATTGAACGAAAGACATTAAATTGCGGTATATTTAATACAACTCAAAATGGGTTGTTACAGGGTGAAGATTGCTCTTCGTTCTTCAACGGGAACTCTTGTGTAACATTTGCTTAAACATGAACATTGGAGCAACCGTTTTCTTATATTTCTGTCTTGATCTTGGAATTTTCTCTTTCTTCCTTTTTTTGGCCTTCATTTACTAGCTTTTTCAATTGAATTATTAATTGTATTCCTATTATCCGAGTCGGTTTCGTTCTGAGTAGAACTCTCGTTTTAGTCATACATAAAATCTTTACCCACAGTAGAACCCCGACACTTGTCGCCGCCATCTTGGATTTTGACGTCACAAGCCCGCCCACGTGGGGGGCCGGTTTTTCCACCATTATTTTTACTCGCTTACGTGTAGGACGTATTTTTGCACCCCTATTTTTTACACATCCACGTGTGAGACCACATTTTCATCCCTATTTTTGCACATCCACGTGTGAGACCGGTTTTTCAACCCTTATTTTTATATACCCTCATGTGAGAGCGCATTTACCACCCCTATTTTTGCACATCCACGTGTGAGACCGTGTTTTCAACCCTAATTATATCGCTTACATGAAGGACCGTATTATCCTTATTTTTATTATTTCTTTTGGGGAGTCTTATGGCTGTATTAAGGACCTTTTGACAGCCAGGGCTTTTGCTAACGTGAGGGTGGTATTTAGGACTAGGGGTTGAACTGGGGGCTCGGCATGGCTTAGAGCGGGGCTAGAGGTTGGTGTTGTGTTCAGGGCCAGAGCTGGAGCTGTATTTAGAGTTAGGGTTATCTTGTAGATCATTTTTCTTGTTGCGTCAGCTCGGGGCATTGAATTAGTAATTAGGTCTTTTCAATGATACCGCAGACCATAAAAAATGTATATTTGAGTTTACATGCATTCATCATACTAAGAAAAAATTTATTAAAAATATTTCAATTAATACATTAATAAGAGATTACAATAGCATACTTATTTTACCTTGAGAAACAGTATTGAGCGTGTTATACATGCAATTTTAATGGAATTTATACAAACTTTTTTCAATGTCATTATTAACAAGTATTAATATCTACCTAATACTATAATTCTGATATGGATGGTTGTTTTAAATGTAATTTGTAATAAGAATTTTATTATAAAACGAATTAGCTTTAAATTGTTTTTTACACCTCCTTTTAATCACCGGTTTTAACCTTCTACATGCATAAACTTTCAACTTATACACGAAGTAATAATGACCTTCACGGGGTTTATATAATCATTGTACTGCATTTTATTTAACTCGAGCTCATATCAACTTATTAACACTTCATTTGATGGCATTATCAACGAGTTAGGGTTATCTTGTAGATCATTTTTCTTGTTGCGTCAGCTCGGGCCTTGAATTAGTAATTAGGTCTTTTCAATGATACCGCAGACCATAAAAAATGTATATTTGAGTTTACATGCATTCATCATGCTAAGAAAAAATTTATTAAAAATATTTCAATTAATACATTGATACGAGATTACAATAGCATACTTATTTTACCTTGAGAAACAGTATTGAGCGTGTTATATATGTAATTTTAACGGAGTTTATACAAACTTTTTCAGTACCATTATTAACAGATATTAATGTTTACCTAATACTATAATTCTGATATGGATGGTTGTTTTAAATGTAATTTGTAATAAGAATTTTATTATAAACGAATTAGCTTTAAATTGTTTTTTACACTTCCTTTTAATCACCGGTTTTAACCTTCTACTTGCATAAACTTTCAACTTATACACGAAGTAATAATGACCTTCACAAGGTTTATATAATCATTGTGCTGCATTTTATTTAACTCGAGCTCATGTAAAGTTATAAACGTTTTATTTTAATGGAATTATCAGCTGTTCCTAATTGCAATGTCATGAAAACACACCGAGGTAGTATTTCGAAATGTTTATCTAGTGGACTTCTGTAAATGCATCATACAATTAAAAGAAAGCAACGCCCTTGATATTAACAAGATGATTAACACCTCTGATTTAAAACGTAATTATGAGAATCACACCGGTCAGAATAGACTTTTGATAGTAATCTTTAAATACATTTTTTATTGTTATATTTCAGAATTTATATGAGTATAGTTAAAATTGTTTTTCCAATGAAGTTAAACGACTGATCTAGTTTAACAATAAATGTTTTATACCGTAATGAATAAACGCTTAGGTAAAATAAAAATAAGTTTATTACATTTTCATTAAGGATGATTTTCTGGTACAAACTGTTATTACCTAACTTTACCTTCAGGTCATTCGAGGATAAAATATCATACTTATTTTACCTTGAGAAACAAGTTGGCCTTGAAGTTAGTTAGTCATTGGTTTTGAAGGCGACCTTGAAGTCGGCTGTAAGTCCATTTTGAAGTTAGCCTTGAAGCTAGTTATGAAACTTACTTTACAACAGCATACTTATTCTACATTGAGGGATACCTATGAGCAACAAGTTGGCCTTGAAGTTAATTAGTCATAAGTTTTGAAGACTACCGTGAAGTTATCCTTGTGAATTTTAATGGCTTAATTTGACCTTTGACCCTGTAAAATACTATAAAAGCGTACGCTTGGTTTAGTTAATTTAGTTCTGTTTTGAAGAGCATAGCTATGGAATCTTTCTCAGTTAATCATATTTTGAGATTATTCAGTGCTGGTGTGTTAACCGACGAGGGTTTGAAAAACGCATACAATATCATCACTTATAAAATGTTGTGCGAAAATGACACTATCGACTCGATAGATGTTTATAATAATTTTGTTGAAGCTGTACAACAAGCGGGTGGAATGTAAGTATATATTTTGTTTTTATTTTAAAGATTTTTAATTATTATTTTTTATAGACCTGCTCAAGTAAATCTAGAGGAGGTGTTTGATGAGATTATGGAAACTTCCGCTGTGGAGGATTTGATAACGGTATGTCTTTTTTAATTTTCTATTGTATCACTGAACGAGTACATTACAGCAAAGCCAATCGGGCTCAGGCCTGCAGCAACAGGCCGGACCATCCTCAAGGTTCAACCATATTAATATAGTGGGGGAGTCAAATAGTAAATTTATTAAAAAATTTAATACAACGTGTAAAACGCTACGGTTTAACTTCAATGACGAGACGTGCAAGGATAATCCCTTAATGTGGCTACAGGTAAAATATACCATTTTTACTAAACATTTATCTAATACACATATTTACAGAGCGCCTTTGAGGAACTGTACTCATATATTGTAAAGGATGCGGCTCCTTCAGACCGTGTAGGGATAACACTAAGAACCCGAACTTCCCCGATAAACCAGTTGGCTTGTCGTTCAGAAGTGTGGACCAGTTGTCGGTGAAAGTGATAATGTCGCTGCTGGAAAAGGTAATGCAGAGTAACGCTAGTTTTTTCTCAAGTGACTTGTTAGCTTTAAACGTTGATAGAGTGGTTGTGCCTGTAGGCTATGGGCGCAAAAACTTGACGGGACTAAAATTTGCAGATTTCTGTAAAGCGAAAACCAAGGGGTTTATTGTTGTACCATCAACAATTAACGAAAATAATTGTTTAGCTCGCGCTCTAGTCATAGCTATTGCATTTAAAAATAACGATGCAATGCGTTATGGTATGGTATTGGGTTACCCCTTACTTCAAGAACGAGCTATACAACTCTGCCAAGACAGTGGTGTAGATCTTAGTCAGGGTGGTAGTTACGAGCACATCCAAGCATTTCAAAATCATTTAGATTCATACACCATTGTAGTTTATAATTCGCGTATAGGTGATTCAGTTTATTTTGAAGGCCCTAGGGAACCAGCTAGAGTAGTTTTAAATTTAATATTAGAAGACGAGCACTATAACGTCATCACCAGCCTAACTTCAGCATTTACTTGCGGTTATTACTGTGAACAATGCAAAAAACGGTATAATAACAAGAAAGAGCATGTAAAATGTATGTACCAGTGCCCCGCGTGTCATCAAAAACCACCTTGTTCTATTGAAAACCCGAAAATTGCTTGTAATGATTGCAAGAGAGATTTTTATGGGGCTGAATGTCTTAAAAACCACAAGGACGCTAAAATATGTGAAAAACTGCGCAGATGTTTAAAATGTCTTAAAACAACTGAAGTAAAGGGTAAACATAGATGCGGATACAGTCGCTGCCCCACATGCATGAGCGAGAAACCTATCGGTCATCTTTGCTACATGGCCGTTAACAAAGCTCGACGTGACAGCGGTAATGGTAAACCATCTATGTTTATCTTTTACGATTTGGAGTGTATGCAAGAAAAAGTGTGTGAGGGTACGAATGATAGGTTTCTGCATGAGCCCAATCTATGCGTGGCCGCGAATGTTTGCTCTGTCTGTATCAAACATGCTGACAATTTAGATGAGCAGTGCTCAGTATGTAGTAAAAGAGTGCACATTTTCAGGGAAAACCCAGTTGAATCCTTCTTGTCATATGTTGTCGAGAGAGCAAGAAAATTTAAAGTTACATGCATCGCACATAACATGAAGGGGTACGATGGGTGTTTTGTGCTCAGATGCATGTTAACTAATAATAATCAATGGAGACCTAATGTCATCTGCAACGGCTTAAAACTAATTTCTATTCAGTGTGGTGATATTAGATTCATTGACTCCCTTAATTTTATCCCGTCACCGCTCTCGGCATTTCCAAAAACCTTCAATTTCCCCGAGTCCAAAGGTTATTTCCCATATCTCTTCAATACATCCGAGAACCAGAATTACGAGGGTCCATTGCCAGCACTGGAATATTATTGTGCAGATCAGATGTCAGCGGGTGATCGACAAAAACTCTTAGACTGGCACACGGCCCAGAGTAATTATGTTTTTAAGATGAGTGAGGAGATTGAGAGATATTGCCTGATGGATGTTAAGATCCTCGTTAAAGGTTGCATTAGTTTCTGGTCCACATTCACGACCCAAAATAAAGTCGATCCGTTCGAGGAGGCGACCACTATTGCTAGCGCTTGCAATAAGGTGTTTCGCAGACGTTTCCTTAAAGAAAACACTATAGGACTTATTCCAAAAGGCGGTTATAGACGTGCCGACAATCAATCCAAAATAGCGATACAATGGTTACGCTGGGTGGAACATTCTCAGCAAGTAACCATACAGCACGCAGGAAAAGCTCGCGAGTTTAGAACACCTGAAGGTGTTAAGGTCGACGGGTATTGTGCTGAGTCAAACACCGTTTTTGAATTTCTTGGCTGTTACTGGCACGGTTGCGAGGAATGTTTCCCCAATCAGGCCAACATGGACCCTAAACTCGGTGTAAGTACCTCTATGCTTGCACGGAATGAGAACACGGTGGCGCGGTCTCAATTTATACGCGAGCGCGGATATAATTTAATCGAGATGCGCGAATGTGATTTTAAAAAACAAATACTCGTTAACGACGAATTGAGAACGTTTATTCAAGGTTTAGGCAAACAAGATGACGAGCCCTTAAACCCGCGTGACGCGTTTTACGAAGGCCGCACTAATGCTAGCAAGCTTTATCACGAATGTGACGGTATTACTGAGAAAATAATGTATTACGACGTGTGCTCATTATATCCTTTTGTAAATAAATATTGTAAATATCCTATAGGTCATCCGAAAATTCATGTAGGGTTAGAATGTAAGAACATTTCATTAGACACGGTGGAGGGTTTAGTTAAATGCAGAGTACTACCACCCTCTAATCTCTACCATCCTGTTCTACCTTTAAAAATGCACGGCAAACTGATGTTTGTGTTATGTAGGACGTGCGGTGTTGAATTAAATCAGGGAGTGTGTGGACATAGTGAAGCCGAGCGCAGTTTTGTTGGAACATTTGTAGCTGATGAGCTGCGTAAAGCTATCTCTAAAAACTATAAAGTCCTTGATGTTTTTGAAGTTTGGGAATACGAGGTAACCACGTATGACAGAGCAACGAAACAGGGTGGGTTATTTAGCGGTTACATAGATAATTTCCTGAAACTAAAACAGGAATGTTCAGGGTGGCCTAGTCATTGTACGTCTGAAATCGAGAAAACTCAGTACGTGACAGAGTATTATGAGAAAGAGGGGATTCAGTTAGACGCGAATAATATTAAGAAAAACCCCGGTTTAAGGTACCTGGCCAAACTTATGCTGAATTCTTTTTGGGGTAAGTTTGGTCAGCGCGAGAATTTAACGCAGTGTAGTATTGTATCTGAACCAAAGGACTTTTTCAAATTACTCACAGATCCATTGGTTCAGGTACAATCCATAATACCTATTAACGATAACGTTGTAATGGTGAATTGGGATAGACCGGAGGGAGAGGGTGAGCCACAAAAAACAATTAATGTGTCCATAGCCGCATACACGACTGCTCATGCCCGTTTAGAGCTATACAGTTACTTGGAGAAACTAGACCGTCGCGTTCTGTATTACGACACAGACAGTGTGATATTTGTCGCAAAACCCGGCGACTGGAACCCAGCATGTGGGGATTTCCTTGGCCAAATGACCGACGAGCTGGAGGCGTACGGTGATGGGAGCTATATAGCCGAATTTGTTAGTGCCGGACCAAAAAACTATAGTTATAATGTGTTTTCTACCAGTGACAAAACAATTAAATCTGTGTGTAAAGTAAAAGGCATTACCTTAAATTATAAGAACTCGCGCGTTATAAACTTTGATGCGATGAAAGATATGGTGCTTAGTAATAGTAAAGACTCTTTGTTTGTATACAATGACAGAAAAATTGTTAGAGATAGTTGTTATAATGTGATAAGTAGACCTGAATCTAAACAGTATAGGATAAGTTACTCTAAGCGACGTAGAATAGAAAATTTTGATACTCTTCCATTTGGATATAAAGAATAAAACAGATAAACAGAGAGAATTATTTTATTTATAGACGCCAATGCCCTATCCTGATTCATACTACAACTCTGTTTTCGCTTTTCGTGTTTGTAAAATTCCGGTTCGCGTTTTTCGTGCTACCGATTTCTTGTGTTAGCGAAATCTTTGTTTTCGTTTTTTCGTGCCGGTCATTTTCCTTGTTTCCATTTTGTGTGTCTGTGTGTTTGCATGTTTCGGGTTTTTTCGTTTGGTGTGTTTGCGTGTTTTCGTTTCGTGTGTTTGCAGATTTTCGTATTTGTATGTTTGAGTGTTTTTTGCGTTTGAGGGCTTGAGTTTGTGTCCGTGCTTGTGATTGAGTGAAGTGAGATGAAGTGCGAGAGAGAGAGAGAGAGAGAGAGAGAGAGAGCGAGATGCGCGCGTCAGCTTCTATTACAGAACTATATTCGCACAATGTCTAAAGGTTACCTGCATCCTCGAGTAAATCTCTCACTGCAGATTTACGCATAGTTTCTTTACAGCGGGTACCTTATTAGCTTTATTGCAAAACTCTTAGAAGTCAGACGTAACTTGTTTTATTTGTTCTAGATATTTTATCCATTCAGCCACAATGTGTTTATCTATCATCCTTAAACAGCTCTCGCTGATAAAAGACCTTCTTAATGGAATTATTTCTGAGAGACCATGTGTGTAAAATTTAGCTTAAATCTGAAATAAATAGCATAGGGTGATAATTAATCCAAAATATATTTTAAATATTTTTTCGAAATATCACTTGCACATGAATTGTATATTGAATTTTTCGTTTTACGAAATCGTACATTTTACCCTTTTTTGTAAACAATTCATTACCCCTTAAAAGAAAATCAGCACGATGTAAATTAAAGCAAATGTAATAATTCAAATTTATATTGATTATGCAGCTTTTTACTAAACTGAAAAATACAGCGGTATATTCTGTCAAGCAATCTTATATCAGGTGATACTTTTTATTCTGGGTATAGATTTTTAATATAAATGTTGAATATACAAATATTTTTGAAATATCATCTGTATGCGAATATTACAAGGTTAGCTTTAAACAACCTTCACTACATGCTTTAACAAACGATCTTTCAATAGTCTATAACACCATTGCATAGTAACTCGCATTTATTTACAGTAATAACCATATAAATTATTTACGCTTCGTATTAATGACTCTATTAACTATTGAAAGGTCGTTTGTTAAAGTATGCAGTGAAGGTCGTCTTAATTACTTGTAGAAGGTTATAACATACAAGTGAAATTTAAAAACAATTTAAAGCTAATTCGTTTATAATAACATGTCTATTACAAATTACATTTAAAACAACCATCCATATCAGAATTATAGTATTAGGTAAACATTAATATCTGTTAATAATGGTACTGAAAAAGTTTGTATAAACTCCGCTAAAATTACATATATAACATGCTCAATACTGTTTCTCAAGGTAAAATAAGTATGCTATTGTAAGCTCGTATCAATGTATTAATTGAAATATTTTTTAATAAAATTTTTTTCTTAGCATAATGAATGCACTCACATGTACATTTTTATAGTATCATTCCAGGGTCAAAGGTCAAATTAAGTCGTTGAAAAGATCTATTTATAAATGCCTGAACTGAGAAAAAACAAGAAAAACGATCTATAAGATAAAAATATCTCTAAGCCTTAAATACAGCTTTTAAACCAAGACCTGGTTCAACCCCCGCCCTAAGCTCCAACCCTAGCTCCAGTCCCCGACCCTAAGCTTCAGCCCTAGCTCCAGCCCCAGCACCAAACTCTAAGATTTATCCCTAGCTCCAGCCCCCGTTTCAACCCCCACCCCTAAGTACAACCCTAAGCCTAGCCAAGACCTGACCCCAAATACAGTTAGCAGCAACAAAAAGACCTTAATTAGGGCTGCAGAGGGTTGAAAATACGATCCTTCACGTAAGCGAGTAAAAAATAATTAGGGTTGAAAAAGAAAGGATACGGTCTCACACATAGGCATATAAAAAATAATTAGGGTTGAAAAGGGCCTTCGAAAAGAAATCTCACACGAGGATATATAAAAATAAGGCCTGTCTTATACGTGGATGTGCTAAAATAGGGGTGAAAAACACGTCCTACACGTAAGCGAATAAAAATAAGGGTTGAAAATACGGTCTCACATGTGGATGTGCAAAAATAAGGGTGGAAAATGCGCTCTCACATGAGGGTATATAAAAATAAGGGTTGAAAATCCGGTCTCACACGTGGATGTGTAAAATAAGGGTGGAAAAACCGGCCCCCCACGTGGGCGGGCTTGTGACGTCAAAATCCAAGATGGCGGCGACAAGTGTCGGGGTTCTACTACCCACTAATGGAATCATTTGAACAATCGCTATAGTTGTCGGCGTGAATACTTTGATTTGGTGTTACACGCTACAATTGAAATAAAATATATAAATAACATCATGTCAATTCATCAAAATTGAAGGATATGCTTTACTCTACCTATTTAATATTAAATTTAACTGAATATAGAAACAGACCCTTGTTTTTTAGTGAATTTTTATTAATCTCTTGACAGTGAAATTATTTAATTATTTAAATATATTTAATAATTATTGAGTATTCCGTTGTACTTCTAGCTCTGACAAGAAATTACAGATTAGATTCGGAAGGTCGGAAACAACCAAGTTTCTTTACTTATACATATAAGGCCCTAGACCGAAGACTCAATTATTGAATATATTTAAATAACTGCATAAACAGGAAAGCAAATTACTGAATTATTTCGAAAATCTACTTACTAATACGATATTGTCGTGTTCACTTAAAATGCAAGTCTCCATATTTGTGTTGTTTCTAACAAATCCGCTTTCGATTTCATCTGGACTCTCCTTAATAGAAAAATGTAATTAGAAAGCTGTTTATGAAGTTCATAAAATGTATTTTTCAAAAAAGGAACCAACTCGTTATATTATTTAAACAAACTACTTACAAAAGAATTCTTACCTTAGTTCGAAATACAATTACTGTCTATGCCTGCTTCTCCCTTATTTAACTCGTGTTCATTTGGTAAAACCTTAATAAAAAAAATATTAAAAAGTTAGTTTTTAGGTTAGATTTCTAAAATCCTATCAGTTTTTAATTTGTTTTATTATACTATATGCACCTACCTGTAGTTTGTTACTTTGTTCCTTTTGTAATGCCAGAGATACTAAAAACTTTCCCCTTGTTGACATTTTAAAACAAGTTTAGTTTAAAAACACTGCAAAACACGTGAAATAATTTGTTTACGATACACAGTGTTACGCATAAGGGAACCTACTTTCCCGGTTGTTTGTTGCAAAATATAAGTGATGGATTACTGCGTTTTCAGTTGAGATGAAACACAAGTATGAGATTCTATGGAACCAAAATCTTAATTTAGCAAAAAATATCAGTTGGTTCCTTATTGCAAAAGGAGGTCCATTTGTGAATGCTTTCATCAATTTCAAATTAAACTTTACACTTACATCACAATTGGAGTAAATTTTGTTGAATTTGCTTTTAGATTATGACACTTTTCAATGTTAGCGTTGGTCGTTAGAGGGTGTTCTGATTTGTCATCTTCAAGGCAGTTTAACAATATTTAATTTATTAAGGATCTAGTTATTCTTTACTAAAATTATGTTCCATAGTTGGCTTTATACGTGTATTTAACGGTTATATTAACATCAAGTTAGGAACTACATATAATGGTAGAAAATGGACGCCTACAAAATTAAGGGAAGACAAAAATGCTATAAAAAGGAAAGCTATAGAATCCTTCAACCTTGGAAAAACAAGCTATAGTTAAAACCAAATGAAGTGGCGCGCACGTCATCAGCGTTTGATGGCGTTTACATGTGCGGTATTCCCAGATTGATCAGGAAATATTTAATTTCCCAGCAAATAATAAATAATAAATCCATTTTCGCTCCCTGCATAAAGTATAATATATCTGAAAGGGAATTTTGTCTAAATTTCAATTTAAAAACTTATTTGTATTGTAGTACAACGTTTTTCCGTCTGTTTTAGTAGTTTTAACACTCTTTAGATTTACACTTTGCCAAGGACGACCGATAGTTCCATTTTGAAATATCCAGGTCTCATCAAAGAATACAAACTGGTAGAGAGCATCATCTTTAGCTTGTTTATACGATCTCAGGAATTCCACTCTTTTCAAAGCCACATTCGGTACTTTCATGAGTACACGTCGTGGATTATCCTTTATCCATTTAAATCCAAGTTCTTTGAGAAATCTTCTCAAAGAAATGGTACTGCCAATGAATATCTTTTAGTTGGGACCGCAAGGATTGAATGGTTATGTGTTGTTCTAAAACCATACAGGATAAAATGTTTTTATTATATTACTGTCTTTAATGATAAACATAATAATAAATTCAATTTTATAAAAGACAATTGTAAAATGTACATTAGCAGTTATTATTTACTTCTTCGGTACATATTATAAATATTATTATGAATACCGCTTGTATTTAATGTTACTGTGTTTGTAACTAGCCACGATCTTTCTTTGGCGAGTTTAACTTCTCATTGTTTTTCTTTGCTTGAGGGATTCTTCTTACTGTCCTTAAACTGATGTTTAGAGCAGCAGCTACAGGCTGCAATAAAATATTCTTACAGTACAATTATTTTATATGTATTATCCAAATTTTACCTATCGAACAGCATTTAAGGGCAACAGACGACTTTTATTATCCCCTTATTGCTAGAGATAGCTAATTAATGATGTCACGAGTTCTTTGTATCGACTATCCACTTGCTTGGGAATTTTGGCAACCGAAGAATGAAAATACAGATCTCACTATTACAAATTGTTGACGACAAAAATCAATCAAAAATGACTGTCAAAATAACGTCATCGGAAACCTCAAAATATCGATGAATAAAAGACGGCAACACAGCACCATCGCTAACAGTGACTAGGTTTACGTCGTTACTTGCCGGCCTCTTTATTAAAATTTTATCACAAAATTTTACATTGAGAGGCGTCTAACAAGCTTGTGCACATACATTATATTATCTCGAAAGTATTATATTATACTGGCATTACGTTTAGAGTTGTTTTTTTTACAAATTTTGTTATACAATTTGCGACGGAAACATTGCCACACAAGACATGGAAATGCGTCATTGATGACGTGCGCGCCACTTTATTTGGCTTTAACTATATAAGTACAACATTTCTAGAAATAGACGGTATTATTGATGATAGGAAAATACAGGAACATCTGGAATAATATAAAATCAATAAGTATTACTGGACAAAACATATTGAGCTAGAAAGAAAAGAAATATACTTATTAAGAAAGTGTGAAATAAGTAATATAAAATATTTCTTCGATTAAAAAAAAAGTTAAAATCCTTTACATAAGGTAACCTGATTAATTATTAATTAATTAATCATTTTATTTAATTATTAGATGCTGATAAATAATCAATTCTATGCCGTTTGTCGTAAATGGCAAAATCGTCGAAACATTTTCTAAGTCAGTGTCCTTACCGTTATCCCCATGCATGATAAACCAATCATACCCTGCTATAAGGAAACGATTAGCGCTTGCAGAATGAAATTGAGATACAACCATACCTATACAAACACACTGGACAAAATCGTAATGTGTGGTCTTGCCCAACGTCGCCTTCTCCCATATCGACGGAAGCGTAAGGTAGAGCGTTGCCCAATATCACCTACACGTCGAAGAACAAGCAAGTTTTCCTACTCGACCGTTACACGTATCGTTACATTTTACTTGTACGACTAGTTTAGCTCTGATTTCGGAGATCGGGTAAACGTTTCAAATAAATAAACAGTAAGCTAAACGGAAATGTAACTGTATAAAAGAAGTGTAAAATATAAACTTTATCTTTACAATAAAGAAACTATAATTTGAATAGATTAAATATGGTGGACAACATTAATGAAGGTTTTCCATTGTAGTCTGTCATAAAACTGCAGGTAACGGTAAATTTCAAACTCGGAGCTGGATGTTGATCAGTTATTAAGCCGGTAAGATGGGGGGTATCAGCGGTAGTATGGTTAAGTTCTCCAGATAGGCCTACTCTGGAGCAGGTGGCTGAAAAATGCGGTTGTTATCGGGGTTAGGCTCGTAATAAAGCGTAGGGTTGATTTAACTCTGAAATACCTGACGCTAAAGTATATTTAAACTTTCCGAATAGGGTTCTGTATTATAATAAGGCTCAAACAACACTTTTTTAATTACGAGGGTGTGCAATAGTTAAACAATTACTAATTTCAGTATTATTATAACCAGGAAACTTAATTAAAATATTAACACGATACACATACAGGGTGTATTGACAAGAAGTGATTTTGTACCAAATGTTAATTGATAATATTAACAATTACAGATTAGAGGTTTTGTGTATTTAAGTGGGGCTCTTTCACAAGTGAAACGTATTATATAATATCGACGACGCTTGCTAGGCTAGTCAGAAAGGCTAACCATGATGGTAAATCGCTCAATACGACGCAAACGTTTCTCAAATTAAGTCGTACGTTTTTCCAATCAGGAACCCTGTGGGGTCATGTTTAGCCGTACCTATGGCACAAGCAATCGACGACAAGTTGACGTCCCAATGACGATACTTACCTTGGATGTACGTAACTAGTAACTGTTTGATCACTTATTCAGACGTTTAGTAGGATCAGCGCGTTGATTATACAATGAAGTAAAGAAAACTTCGACCCCGTGTGACAATGGATCACTACACAATTGCAGTCTTTGCCGCGAACCATGAATTGAGCAGGATTAGATAGCACGCAATAAACAAGAAATTGGGCGGTATCTTCTAGAAAAGAAATCAAAAGAACAGTTTGCTAAAGTAGTCACTGGTGAAGAGGGTATGAGTCTGTCCCTGAGTAGATTTTGACAAGATACTCATGAAATCAAGACATCATTTTCCGTTAGCTAATATTTTTGGCCAGTAACGCCGTTGACAAAGACGGGAGAAAGTGTTTATACTCCAAGATAACCAAAAGTGACAGCATCATCATGATCTTGCACTATTCATGTACGAAGATCATTTGGAACAACTCTCGTGTATGGTTAATAGAAATGAAGGTTTATATGTTTAAAAAGTAACTCCTTTTCCACGTGCTAAGGGGGGCGGGAAAACGGTCGAAACTACACAATACTCCTAGACACCGTTTATAGTTGGCGGAAAGGAAATGCTTGACATCAGCACGCGTAGTAGGTACGATATTATCAATAGCTACAAGAACAACAGGAGGCAATAGGTCTAGTACAATGTTATTTTTACCGTTACAATGGATCATGTTAAGCTATAGGGCTGCAAACCTAATGCCCACCGCGTAAACTGACCATGTAAATCTTTAAGCGACTGTAACTACAACAGTGAGTGATGATCATTCACAACGGTAAAATGTGTTTTATTAAGATAATGACTTAATAACTCTACCCTCCACATCTCGACCAACTAATCTAAATGGTATAACAAAAACAGGTATTTCCACTCTGGAAAGAAATAATACAAATCTACAATGTATGGTATTACCATACAGCGAAAGATCGAAGCAGGAGATGTTGTGGGTAATGTTTTTTATGCTGTTTGACTCTAGCGTACGAGTGGTCGCGCTAATACATTAATGCTGCCGATAGCGACGAGATAGTAGGTTGTTGGGCGTTGTGTTTCGCTATTAGATCAATTCACAGGTGCGCCACAATTATTTGAATAAGCGACTGAGGCGAATATCGAACTTCCCAGCAATCACTCACTCCATTAGAAATCAATGAATGTAAAGCCAAATAAAGTATTAATTATCACGTTAACTTGATCTCCTTCATATAGCACTGAAAAGAAACAACGCGGTCTTTATAACTATTCTCTGATTACGAAAAGAGTGCCAATAAAATTTAAAATTGAGATAACACGCAATTAAAGACAAATATTACGTACAAAGTGAAACTTTACATCTAAGTGTAAAGAACAAGTAATGCTACAGGATGTAAAATTGCGGTACATTTACAGCATCAAAGTTTCGTGTATGTGTACTTTCCTTAAATTATTTGGCATTGACAACAAAAATAGCTTAAGTAAGAAAAGTTATTTGACCATCAGTCAATAAAATTGAACTAAACTAGAAATAAAATATGTGTCCGTGTCCGTGTCCGTGTCCGTGTCCGTGTCCGTGTCCGTGTCCGTGTCCGTGTCCGTGTCCGTGTCCGTGTCCGTGTCCGTGTCCGTGTCCGTGTCCGTGTCCGTGTCCGTGTCCGTGTCCGTGTCCGTGTCCGTGTCCGTGTCCGTGTCCGTGTCCGTGTCCGTGTCCGTGTCCGTGTCCGTGTCCGTGTTCGTGTCCATGTCCGTGTTCTTGTTCGTGTTGGTGCTTGACCTGTGTATACGTCTCCGTGTGCATCTGCCTCTGCACCTGGGTCTACGTCTACGTCTAATCTGCGTTTGTGCCTGTGTGTGCTTGTGTCTGTATGTGTGTGTGCTGTGCGTGTGCGTGTGCGTGTGCGTGTACGTGTGCGTGTGCGTGTGCGTGTGCGTTTGCGTGTGCGTGTATGTGTGCGTGTGCGTGTGCGTGTGCGTGTGCGTGTGCGTGTACGTGTGCGTGTGCGTGTGCGTGTGCGTTTGCGTGTGCGTGTATGTGTGCGTGTGCGTGTGCGTGTGCGTGTGTGTGTGCGTGCACGTGTGCGTGTGTGCATGTGTACGTGTATGCATGTGTGCGTGTGTACGTGTACACGTGCGTGTGTGTGCGTGCGTGCGTGGTATTTGCTTGCTGTATTACCGATATTTATATAGAAGCAGGCGGCTTTGGAATTAATTTATCCAGGTACGCATCTAGATGTCTATTAACCTCTATCTGATATGAACGTTTAAACTTCAAGCTGACATGCATAGTTGTTTTTACTACGTTGCCAATTTTTATTATGAACGTATTACGAAAGGATTATGTTTGTTTTATCACAATAATAAATATGTGTTATAATAAAATATGTTTTGTCAAATGTTTAATGTCAGAAATGCCTCACAACACCGGACAGAATTGTCAACCTAAATCAGTTCTATCTGCATCGTCTCGTGCACAATAGGCGGGTTTTAATAGTGGTAATGAAACAAAGTTAGTTATGACGCAACTGCTCTGACTCGTGAAACTTGGTATAGTATGGTATATTTTTGTAATAGACTGGAAGAGAATGACGATACCTTATAAACCATAGTCATGTTTCTGCCCTTTCGAAAGTAATACTTTGGGTGTGAAATACGTAAAATAAGTTAGTGTTTAAAATAATTAATAATGAAATTGTAAAAAAAACAAGCTATGTAAATCGTTGGCAAATTCTTTGCCAAAGAAAATTTCAATTATTTTATTAAATTAGATATTAGTAAAACTATGAGCAGATGGTTTGTGCATACGGGACAAGTTTTTAGAAATATTTATTCTATGGTTATAAAATAGTGCCATTATTATCTGACTGTCTAGAATTGTAGAAATAAAATATATTACTTCATTTCGTCTAATTTCCATTTACATGAGTTTATATTGTGAAAGTTTACATGTCCATAATTTTTATAATAAATTCTGTACAAAAATGAATGGTAATAAAACTTTATTCAACTGGGTAATTACTACATTCATTGTGATCGTTATAATTACATTTCGAACACATTTGTATTCATTTATATAAGAAATATAACCAAAGGATTATTAAAATATTAAATTTGAATGGTGATCCTAATTTTTGTTCATTTAAAATACTGTATTTGGCATTTAATCAATGTCTCAAAAGCAATAAAATGTACATGGCCATTCTCTTCACAACTTAAACAGGCAATAACTCAGAAAAATTCTTCATTTTAGGTTGCAATTCTCTTAAACTATATATTTTGACAGAAGATAAACAATTTTTTTTAGTTTATGCCACATATCATAGTTATATTATAAAATTTCTTTTAATAAGATGTTCATTGTTTTGTTGACATGTTCAACAATGTAATGGCCCTGACACTACGATATGATCTAGTGCGCTTAATACCATCAAAACAGTACATCCAATCCTATTCCTTTTTGACATCTATTATAGATATATTGTTCAATAAATTTTATAGAACAATATCATAAATATGTATACAATAAGTCTAATCGAACAAATAAATCTGGAAGTAAATTATAATTAAATTTTTCAGTTCAATTTAAATTAAAGTACAAAAGTACCATTAATGCTAAGTTAATTGGTGTTTTAACTGAAAGTGTTCGTGACGATATTGGCGAATCTTTCAAACAAGCTTAATGGCTTACCACAGAAAATTAATAGCCATCTCCTAGTTTATAATCGCATTTGAGTTCAGAAATTATGCGGGTTAATATTTCAGTAATAATATTTCCTAATTATGATTTGTTCTCACTAAATTTACATTTGTGGTAAAAGATATTTGGAGGAACAATGTAATGGTGAAATATGGCACTAAATGTGCATTGATTTGCTACATTTCATCGTATATAATGTTAAGGGAAAAGAAATTAACAGGGCGAGAGGTGAAAGATTAATACGCAGTAATAATTAAATGCGTAGGAGCGATCATCTTGTTAAAGGACGTTTATAGCAAAGACTTTTATTATTATTCCTGCTTATGTTCATCTACGCGTCACTAATAAACTTTATTAACGACAATTAGACATTCGTCCCTGAACTAATAAATGTAAGTGAATGTAGATAATTTTCTTTGTGTTTCCGTCTGGACACACTGAACTGTCAATATTCAAAATCGTCCAGAAAGTCATTGTTTCTGGCCTAGCCATGCAAAACGTTAAAATTTCTGGTTTGGGGTGACTGATTGTTTATACATGATAGTTAGCATACATATTAGAGCCGTTCGACACGTCGTCATTTAGTGTTGCCAACATATTGGCAGTTTCAGACATCGGCTAACGCAATTCTACTCATACTCTCAAAACTTTCGTTTCTAGCCTAGTCCTGCAATAGCTATTGTACGACCGGAAATATAACAAACAAACAGTAAAAGATTAAGTTTCATTACTACTCACAGTAATTTAATGCACAAACCATATTTACCTTTGCTATATCTTGATTTTAGGTTAGTACACGTTTGTGGTGACTAATTATACGACCAACAGGTTTATGTTAGGAAGAAACTAATCTCAACTAACCTTAAAAATGGAAATGAAAGTACAGTTGCAAATGTTTTTAAATTTTCTAGCTGAAGTAAAATTTTGATCAGTCAAACATTGGATATTGAATTAAGGCTGATTTTGAAAAATGTTTCAAACGTCCGTACGTTATTGCAAGTCCAAGTGTGTATGTGTGCATTTGCGTATGCGTACGCGTGCGTGTGCATGTGCGTCTACGTTTTTGTGTACGCGTTAGTGTACATGCACGTGTGCGTGTGCGTGTGCATGTACCTTTGTGCACAATACCTCAAAAACTATAGAAGCTATTTCACTTAACATAATGCCTAACTGTCTAGACCCCCGTGATTTTTTATCGTGATCGACTAGAAGTAAGAAGAAGCATTTTATTTCGTTTTCAATAACTCGTAAACTAAGGTGTTATTAAAACTTAATATCTCACTAATAGCGAAATGCCTAGATAGCAAATTAAGATCGAAGTGTGCAGATAATTGTAATATTAAATAAACCCTATTTTCCGAATATCTCAAATAAATTATTACACCTATTATACATTACGCAAGCTTAAATACTTTTTGCGAGTAAACTTTGCGCAAACCTAATTTTCATTATGGGCTCTAGTTTTGCTTTTGTTAGAAGTGTCTGCTGTTAAAATTTATATATACACCTTGTTTCTAGCAAGCACTATAAAAGAAAATGTGAAAAAATAATATAAATTCTTTACATGGAAGAGTTGGTCGTTGCATACGTAAACTTTTTGCCTCTGGATTTTGGGCAACTACTATACCCACTGACGTTCGCGGCAACACAAACAGTTAGTTCTTCTATAGGAAATAACGCTAAAGGAATGCAGAACATCGGTACCTCGCAGGCAATATAAGTGCCGCGGATGACATTAGTGGGCGCCACTGGCTCCACAATAAAATTCCAAACCGTCGCTTATTCGTATCACTAAAATGAGCACGTGCTTAAGCTAGTAGGCTAGGGAGGTAATTTCTCCACGTTTCTTCCACTACCCAGTCTCCTACCTCGCTTTCTTGAATCGCTCTCTTACTTATTTCCACTCTAACAAAAAGCCAGCCTTTAAGTAAATCAAATTAAGCAAAGATCAGCTGAGCTTTACTATAATCAAACAAGAAAATAATAATTCTACAACAAACATTTGGTACACACAATCTTAAATGTACCTTAAATAAATTGATAATCAACATGAAAATTCTGGAAAATATATAATGTACCTGTAAATGTAAATAAAATGTGTGTAAATGTAACACAATACATATATATTACAAATAATAATAATAAAGGTTGTGGTTAATCATTCATTAGTTGAACGTAAATCAAAGCAATTTGTAAAAGAGTTTGTACAAACCACTCTGTATATGTATGTAGAGCAACCATCTGATCAGCACGTCCTCTCCCTGGCATGAAGCCTCCCTACTGGTATACTGAGCAGACTTATTACTCTATAGTTTTTGCAATAACTCTTATTCCCCATACCCTTATACAGTGGTACAATGATCGAACTCTTCCAATCACTCGGTACTTTCTTACACTTAAGACATGCATTGAATGATTGACACAATCATCGCATAAGATTTGCACTTCCACATTTTAGCATTTCACCAGTGATTTCATTCACGCCTGCTCCTTTGCCGTGCTTTAAATCTCCAACCGTTTTCCCTATCTCATTTAACCCAATATCCTCCTCAGTTTCATTCACTATTCCTTCTACGTTCTCCTTATTAAACTCTTCAGTCTTATTTTCCTCACTACTGTACAGCTTTCTGAAATATTTTTGCCAGCATATCCTCACTTCAGAATTGTCCCACACTATTTCGTTGCTCCTATTCATCACTTCTACAGCGTTATGCTTTGGGCCACGTTTTGCATTTTTGACCCTTTTCCACAAGTGTTCCTTGTTTCCTTAAAAATCATTCAGCATTTTCTCTCCTTCCATAACCATCACTTTTTCTTTACTTATTCTAACTGCCTCTTTCCTTTCTTTGTTTCTTACTCTGTTCGTCTCATACAAACCATTTTTCTGAGTCTCATTTTTTGCAGCAATCATTGTCATGTACATATCTTATTTTCTTGAATACTGTCTTTTTTACCGATTCATTGCACCAAACACATTTTTCTGTCTACCTATAGTCGATCTTCCACATATCTGCGCGGCACAATTAACTACACAGACTTTCAAGCTTATCCATGTACTTTCAACGTCATTGTCTTTTATTTGTTCATTCCACACTGATTAATTCACATTCAACTCTTTACTCACAGCATCTGATTATTTAATTCTCTCACTATTATCTACTAGTTTATCTACCCTAATTCATGACGTTCGCACTACGTTTTGTTTCCTTCTCCAGACCCACTTTTACCATAAATACACTTTCGATACAACCAAAAAGTGGTCCGATCCACACTCCGACCCGCCCATTACTTCCATATCTCTCATCAGGTTTCTAAGTTGTTCATCATACACTATCAAGTTAATCATGTTTTTGCTTAAAACACGTATTAGGGACAAACAGGTTTCTATCCACATAGACGTTCACCAGTCGTTCACCACTCTCATTGGCCCTTTGGTCTCCGAACTTTCCTAGGACGCGTTCAGTATGTTCTCTCTGTAGACCCACCCATCCATTCATATCTCGATATCACCACTCCTTCGTTCGGCATTCCAAAAAGTTCGCACACCGTGTCTCTATCTCCATTCACCGGTGAATAGCATGAAATGAGAAAAATGTTTTGAAATTTCACTTTCATTCTAACTTACATTACCCGGGGGGATACTAATTCCTACTATTTAACAAATCTCTTCGCTCTTTCGCTCAAGGTCACTCCAACTCTTTTAGCGCCATGAATTTCAGTCTTAAGTCCTGACCGTAGTGCTAGGCAGCCATCCTCCATCCTTTCCTTTGCGCTTTGTCTCCGATACGCACAGAATATCAAGCTGCCTTTCATTCATTATGTTTACAATTTAACATCCTACTATTCGGTCGTCCAATTACGATTATGAGTAAAATGAAAGGAAAACCCTATAAGTATCTATCTTAAGTAATTACATTATTATATTACATACCTACAATGTAGTCACTTTTTTATAAGGGAGCTTTACGAGAATGGACATTTATCTTTGTTGAAAAGCATGTACTTCCCCAGTGTGGTTTTTTATCAACTCAGGTAAATCATTAAGTTGGACCGGCAAAGCGAGTGGTCGACCCTTTTTAAGTGTCGGATTCTCGAAATAAGGGTTAAGGTTAGAGTTAACGGACGGTTGTAACGTACTGTTTCTCAATTATAATTTGTACCGTTTGGAAATTTTATTATTGAAATGCAAACTTATTAGTGACTAAAAACTATGTTTAAATTTATTTTATGTTATAATAATAAAATCTAGAATTATTGTGATTGTATTAGACAGTAATATATCTATCCTCAATAATGCCCGTCATTTGTTGTACGTGCACCGAAACCTTGAAATCTAAATCTTTTGGTTTACAATGTACAATTTGCGATAAATCTCATTACCTAAAATTAGACAAAAATTAATTTAAGGTGTTAAAATCTATATCAGGAGCATCATGTAAATATGATCCATGTAGAGATAACGGTGTCATGTACACAGTCAAGTAGATGTGAAGGATGCAAACCGTTTTTATCTTTAATTGAGGATCCCAAATCAGCAATGAAATATTTAATTCGCGAAATTAATGAAATCAAAGCTGGTAGACAACCTAGCACGTCAGCCGAGATTACACACAAATTGAAGAAATCCCAATTTAAAGTATCTGTCTCTCCTGATGACACGTAACGTAACGTGCATATTTAAAAAAGTTAAGCAGGAATTCGACTTCTAGAGGCCAAACGGGGAGGCCAACATTCAAATTAAGTATGTAAGGGGTACTCCAAGAATAGTTTCGGTAAACTAAAATTGCCAAGCAGTACCGGGTTAAAATCAAAATTGATGTACTGACTTGCAAAACGTTTAAGTTCCGTTATAAGTAACCCATTTCTTTTCACAATCACCAATTCAGAAATGATTTGTAAAAACTACTAAGGAAATTTCCACTTCAAGTGTAGCTATTTCCTTGTGCTTTTTTGGGACGAGCTAGCAATAATTAACTAGCAAGTAACAAAAAAATACACCCAGGTACCACACAAAAATTAATAACACCGAACGCGTTTCAATAGTTAAGCTATCATTACTAGCAGTCGACGAGTAAGTTTTTATTCGGGACAAACCTGTTCTCTATTTTTTGACTAGCTCAGTCCAGTACGCTGAAATAAGTTACTTTTCAAGAGGCAAAAGTATACAATAATGTAAGTTTGTTTCTCTTTAAAACTTTAAATCGAACCATCAGTTTAATGAAATCTTACATTAAGATTGTTAGGGGAGGTCTGTCATAACTAACTATTAGCCAATTCGGCAAAATATTTACAAAAAATGATTACATTGCTTTAGTGAAGTAACACATACAAAATAAGTTGAAGTAGCTTAGATTAAAGTTCCTGCTATATTGTTCTAAACATACAAGAAACCAATAGTTATGGAAAATTATTATTAATTTTATTAAATACATAAATAAAAAGTTTACCTCGAGTAGGATTTGAACCTACGACCTGTACTTTGCTAGAGTAATTTTTAATTACATATTTACCTTTGAACTTATTCGTTCATAACAAAAAAAAAAAACTTATAACAATAGTTATGGAGATTGATTGTCTGTATAATCTAATTAAAATTTACCATTTTAACACTGACGCCTCTATAGGTGCCTTAATCGTCCACTACTCAACGAATTCTAAAGTTATTCTTACTTATAGGTCTCCAATGTTTTCTGTAATATCCTATTCAGCGGAGTTAAACTTCTTTTAATTAATTCTAAGGAGAACGTACAATCGCTATGAATAGCAGGTCTTCACGAGGTTAACACTGGGTCATTGCTAAAGGTTGTCCGTCACCATTCAAACAAATATGAAGCTGATTTACTGTATGCCCGTTTAAATGTTTGTCACCGAATATTTTAATGATGACTAAATTTCTTAATCGCCTATAAACTTGATCGATTTAACGCCGTTAATAAACGCACATGTATTTACGTCAGCATTATTAATGTTAACTACCGTCACGTTCAATTTACAATGATTTACACTTTTATTTAGTTATATAAAGGACCGGTTTAAATAATTCTTTTCTATCGCGCGGGTTTTATACACAATACTTTTATCTATACAACGATTCTGTTTATCACAAATCTGTTTAACTACTTTACTTAATGTTTGGAAAAGTTTATAACAATTTCCAACTCACATTAAATACTATACTTGCAAGTGTTTTAAATATTTCATCCCAAAAATAGGTATTAGCAGAAAACACTAATGCGGCACTGACTGTTCACAAAATAAATCAGCGCAGGCTTAAAAAAATGTAAACTCACGCTTACAACCGAGCTTTCTAAGGGTTTGCCAACTAAACCTACTCTTTCCCTTTTATAAGTGCTAACGTCCATCTTGTCAAACGTCATTTTTTTTCTTTTTTTTTATGAACGAATAAGTTCAAAGGTAAACGTGTAATTAAAAATTATTATTAATTTTATTAAATACATAAATAAAAAGTTTACCTCGAGTAGGATTTGAACCTACGACCTGTACTGCATTTTCTACTACATTTATGTATTTAATAAAATTAATAATAATTTTTAGTCATGAAAATGTATTTCGACAAAACAAAACAGCCTCAACGGGCTTCAACATCACATTGATTTGCCGGCACTCAAATTACAAAAAAGGACCTGAAGAGAACCAACGCAAAATTCGGGTCATCTATCTTCGCAATTTTGATATTTTTACGAAAATGGTAATAACTCTGAAATTGCCAAATTCAACACACATATTTATCCAATACAACATTAATAAACTAAGTTTAATTGTTTGTAAAAGCGTCACATACGCGCGAAGTCTCCTACCGCAAAATCGTGTAAATTTCAACACCATTGGTCTTGATTCATACATAAAATATTCCATTGCGAACTTAACGGAATTGAACTTTTTTAATTAATCCTTGGATTTGTACACACTCGCACCCATTAACAAGTCTCTTAACGTCAACCACCAGGGCGTCTCACTGTAGGTGCTAACTTAAATGTTCCAAGACCAATTACGTCTTTCATTGTTTCTATCAGTTAGAAAATTTGTTAACTGAATGCCTTCTAAATACTTGTCATAAAATTTAAATAGGAAAATACCCCCGTTCAAGTTGAAAATGTCACCAAAGATTATCCTGCTTAATCAAAATCAACCCGTCTCAAGGGGTTTAAAAGTCACATGCCTTTGCCGAGAAGAAAACCTGAAAACAATAAAAGGGGGCTAATATAAACGAGAAACTCTACATCCACGCCATTTTTGAACCTCACATACCCATAAAACTTGATATTACACGTTCATAGTAAGTAAAGTATAGTACGTAACACGTTTTGTAAAGCATTTTACGCACTCACGGAACGTTTCCATTCGTGCGTAAAATTCTTCTTACGACACACGTTACGTAATATACTATTAAATATTGGTGTTATTAAATATGGAATTCCACGAAGTAATGGTAAAGAATACAGACTTAAACCCGTTAGTTAGGTAACTTTACAAAATCGATATCCGAAGTGGGAGTTGTATAAAATTCGCTTGTTTTATAACAAGCGAACTTATGTTCAAAATGATGCGTATTTGTTAGCTATTAAACTCACAAGTAACCATGAAGTGGATCCGATGAAATTTAAATTTAGCATTGTCTAACTTAGCGTTATTATGTAAGTTTTTAAATTAAATCTCGGAATCTTTTTAATCAACCAAATAATGTTGTAAAAAGTTTTGTGGTAGTTCAAACAAAATCTGGGTTTCGTAATGATATAAATTAAATCAATAGCTTTATATCTTTATAAAAATAATAAGGTTGAAAGACATTTTATCATTTTACAAATTGCCTTTACTTCTATCTCTCTTTCTGCGTCATTAACTTTTGTTTTCTCTTTAAAAAGTGTTTGAAGTTTGCATTTACCGGGTTTGTGATTTTGGGCAACGTTTGAATGCATATTACATTTTATATTACTAGTGTGTGAAGAAGTATACGGGAACTTGTTAAAGAGTTGGCACTGTAATGTGATGTAATAATGAAATTATAAGTTGATAGGAAAGTTATAAAATTGTTAGCAAAGTTTTTGCTTTGATCGTTTTACTGTACGCCCATTTTAACTTGTAACATGTTTTTTTTAATTTTCAATTTTAATTTATTATTAAAATTAAAACCAAAACAAAATTTAATCATTTGTCCCTGCGAAACTTGTGATACGATACATTGATAAAAAGTACAGACACGACCAATTACGAACAACGTTAAAGAGTAACGAACTATGTGAAGTAACAGGCTATGTAGCAGGTCATTT
>JARFJB010000379.1:650000-812500 GCA_036346205.1 Vesta saturnalis | reverse complement strand
TTCCAATAATCTGTTACGCCCCTTCAGTAAAACATTTTTAAGCGTGCACCTGCCACTCACCCCCTAACATGTTTTTACATACATATTAGTTACAAACAATCCTACATTCTTTAGATAAAAATATATAAATAAAACTATTTTGAAAACATTAGTAAATTACAACGTATTATCAAGATATTGAAAATCCACTAATTATCTTTTCTATCGTGTTAAAATGGCGATATATATATATATATATATATATATATATATATATATACATACATAACCCTCGTATGAAGCGATACTTGTGATTTTCGCCCCATCTTACAGTACAGTCATTATTTACGATTCACAGAATTAAGCAGACAGGTATAGCTTTAATTATTTTTATGTATCTGCAAATCTGGTAAGTTATACGGCCCTGTAGTGACGGCGTTTCGTTTTGTTGTTTATGATTTTTTTAAAAGCTTTTAGTATATACTAATGCAAAAGTGCACTAAATGCGTAGTTTCATAGCACACATCCCCTAAACTATGAAAAGAAAGAACGTAACCGCGAGCGATATACCGATTTTACTAACACGAATATGAAAGATAGTGCATATAAATAAACAGGTAATGGAGACCACGAATAAATACGTGTGCAGCAGAACTAAATTTTATTTATTAGCTCAAAGAAAATTTAATTTGGAAAAATATCTGCAATATTTTGCATATTTATATATAACGAAAACTATCAGTATATAAATTTAAAAACACTGTTAAAGCAAAATTCCTAAACGATAACTAGTCTATATTAACTATGCTGTATATAACAAACGGTGCTCAGTACTTTAATCCCCAACATTAATAATTGTTGCAAAATATATAACAATAATTAATCAGTAGCTATCATTAATATTACCTAATTTAACCCAAAACAAATGATCATATTATAATCTTTACCATAAGGTCAGAATAAATGTTAATAAACCCAATTATTCAGCAAAATCAAACACCATGTTGTGAGGCGTAACCGAAGAAAACACTAGATTGAAGCGTAACAATTCAAGCTTAAAGGATATAATTAATACGATTAAGTAAATTATTACTCTTTTGCATCAATTAGCGTCAGCATATATCAAGAAATGAATAACTGAGTCTTGTCCCAACCTACACTGTGGATTTACAACCTTTCAAGCTCAATCTAGTCATTGGGTGAACCTTAAAGGAAAAGTTACTGTCTAACCTCGAAAATAATTTACCAAATCAATTCAATCTTGAACTAACTGAAACCGTAAACACCTTTCTTTTCAGCTATCCGTGCTGATCACCTTATACATGCAAGTTACGTTAGGTGCAAATTTAGCTTAACTGCGCTCCTCGTGGTAGGAATCTTTTGGTAACTTTTGTCAGTCAGAACCACTCGTAGTTGTTTGTCTTTAGGAAATCTCCACTCGTGCTAAAGCACTCGTGGCAATTTTCGTCACAACAATTCGTGATCTGACTGACAAAAATTACCGGCGAGATTCCAAACAATTTTGAACACCGTGGGAACATTTTGCGGATCGTGGGAACTATATTTTGGCAATTGGCCCGGACCAAATCCTTTGATGTTTGCCAACAAGGTTAAAGTTTTTTGACCTTTTCAAGGACGGGAAAGATCACACCTCCAGCAATTCTTGAAAGTTCATTGACCGGGGTATTCTTAGAAAATCAATTTTTAAGGTCAAGTTTATTGAAGGTGTGGGTGATCCTTTGACCTTGAAAATGTTCAGGGTCAAGTAATTTAATTTTTCAAGGTCATTGAAAGTGTGGGTGAACATTTGACCTTAAAAATTTACAGTCATGTTTATGTTGGTGTGAAATTTCAAGGTCACGCTCCATTGTTCAAACCATGCTTAGAATTTGACTTTCTTGGCGTGAGTCAATTTCTTCAAGGGTCGAAATTGAAGACGGTGGGAGAATCGAGAACCATACTGTATTTCTAGGTGTGTTGCGGAAGCGAGAGATAATTTTGCTCTTCAGGTGTACGTAGTCGTACATCTTACGTATCGATAGAGGTCCCTGCCCAGTCGGTACAGCAGAAATTGGAATACATAACCATTGATAATAGGATTAAAAACCAGCTGCACGACCGATAGCCTAATAATACCTACCAACCAGCTTTAGAGTATTATTCATATGGTCTTGCGTACACCTTCCGACCTCGCGAGGGCACGGTGTGTGGTGTAAGTAAAAAAACAAAACATAACATAATAGATGTTTATTCGTATAAAATATTACATTTTTAATATATAACAGTAACCTTATTTCCTTAGGTACAAACAAAAACCTATTCTTGCAACATACAGAGTAGTTACATACTTACGCAATGAGCTACACATGAGGTACAAAAGAATAATTGCAGAAATTCATTTACAACTTTTGTTATGTGCAATTATCTAACCTACGTATTTTAAAGCCATTCGGATGTGATGAACCATCAGAGGAACCACATCTCTTTGTGAAGTTTAGGCCGTTTGCTTGTAAGTACATTGTGGTCAACCGATTGTTTTGTTGGTGTAAATGTAATTGGGACAGGTTCACCTTCTTCTAGGACTATTTTCATTAATTTATCGAAATTGATTATTTGTGCGGTTTTATACGTTAACGATATTCCTTTAATTTTACATACAGTCACGTCACATTCTTTAGAACTGGACCATGCTTTGTAGGCGTAATTTTTTGGTCCGCCTGATACAAATTCTATGATTTAGCGTTCACCACATTCATCTTCCAATTCATCGGTGAATTCACCTAAAAATTGACCTAATGGCACGTCATATTGCTCCGGAACTTTTCCAAATATTCGTATAACTTCAGCCGTGCTTGAGCTATGGTATAAGCCGCAAGCACAACATTTACAGACGATAGAGGGCTGTAAATTCTCAAACGAGGTAATAACAGCTTTTCTTAATTATCTTTGAACACCGGTTTCAAAATAATCTTTAACACATTTATTCTTTTTTTTTTGGGGTGTCACAATAAGACTGCCATCCTGAGCTCTGTTGTTTAATACCCAAAAATTTATTTATATATTGGCTGAATAGTCCGCCAATTTTAGTGGTACTATTATACTGTTCGGTTTTGTATTGCCATATTTCATAAGTTTCTAATATTTGGTAACCTTTTTCGATTACTTTCATCTATTTCATCTGTTAACGAGCGTTCATCATCGTAGTGTTCATAGTCCCCTTTTGTACATTACGTTGGTTTGGTCACATTGAGAGAATGAATAACACAAGATTAACGAAACAAATATATGTGGGTGAGGTTAGGGGAAAGGCCGGGCCTGGTAGGCCGCGTAAAACTTGGCTGAATGTAGTAGAATCTATGATAAAGGAAAGAAAGATAAGGAGTTCTAAAAACAAAAGGGCATGTCAGAGACTATGTATGAATCTTGCGGAAGCCAGGGAGATATGCGGAGATAGGAAAGCATGGCGAAAGATTGTGAATGAAAAATAAATAAGAGGCAGGGATTGTTTTGCCTACCCCGCAACGGAATGGCGTGAAGGTTAAGTTAGGTTTAAGTTAAGTGGTTACCTGCAAAGTGACAACCAATCGATCGTAGCTACACGGTGGCTGTTAGTTGAAGAACGAGACCGTCACACACATTCGGCTAGACAGAAAGAAACTAGAGTTGGGCGTGTAAAAGTGGATGGATTCTGTGCCAAAACTAATCGGATATTTGAATTCCATGGGTGATATTATCATGGCTGCCCTAAACGTTTCAAGCGTAGGCGAACCATACCTTTACCAGATAATACATCGGAGACGCTCGAGTATCGTTATGAAGCTATAGCAAAATCAAATAGAATAAAGGAGTTGGGATACTCAGTTAGCGAGATGTGGGAGTGAGATATTCCACAACTGATGATGGATGAAGTGTTTAATTATATAGAAACGCACCCAATAATTGCATACTTACCACTAAAACCTGGAAATGCGTTTTTTGGTGGTCGAACCGGAAACTCAAAATCCTTTTATAAAGCAAAGGAAAGTGAACCAATAAAATATGTTGATTATACGTACCTATACACTTATGTTAATAAGTACGGTAAATATCCCATTGGTCACTCCACCGTGCATATTGGCCAAGAATGTAGAAAATTAAACATTGAAACGACGGATGGGTTAATTAAGCGTAAAGTACTACCACCAGAATTTTTATTCCACAGTACTGCCTGTGAAAGTGAACGGTAAATTAATGTTTGTTCTTTGTCGTTTATGTGGTGAAAGCTTTAACCAAGGGGACTGTGAACACAACGATGATGAACGATCGTTAACAGGTACGTGGGTAATAGATGAAATTAAGAAAGCAATTGAAAAAGGTCACCAAATAAACTATGAAATATGGCAGTACGAAACCGAACACTATAATAGTAGCACTACTGGCGGAGCCAATATATAAATAAAGCTTTGGGTATTAAACAATAGAGCTCAGGATGGCCGTCTTATTGTGACACCGCTCAGAAGAAGAATACATATGTTAAAGAATATTTTGAAACCGAAGGTGTTCAGCTTAATCCAGCAAACATAGGAAAGAACCCTGGTTTACGACAATTATGGAAAGCTGTTGTTACCTTATTTTAGGGTAAGCTTGGACAGCGTGAGAACCAAAATAAAACTAGTATAGTCAGAGAGCCTGGTGAATTCTATAACACGATGACTAATCCTTCCACTGATATTAATTCTGTTTTACCAATTAATGAAGACGTATTACTTGTTAACTGGGAATTTAAAGAAGAAGCGTACAGTCTTCTATCGCCTGTAAATGTTGTGATTGCCGTTTATACCATACCTCAAGCACGGTTGAAGTTATATGAATATTTGGGAAGGTTGGAAGACAGAATTATCTATCATGATACGGACTCTTATCATTTACATGTGAGTACCGGAGCAGTATGATGTGCCATTGGGTGAATTCACCGATGAATTGTAAGATGAAGGTGTTGGACGCTACACCAAAGAATTTGTATCAGGCGGACCAAAAAATTACGCCTACAAAGATGATCCAGTTCTAAAGAATGTGACGTCACTGTATGTAAAGTTAAACGAATATTGTTAACGTATAAAACCGGACAAATAATCAATTTCGATAAACTAATGAAAATGGTCCTGGAAGAAGATGAACCTGTCCCAATTGCATCTACACTAATAAAACGATCGGTTGACCACAATGTACTTACAAGCAAACCGCCTAAATTTCACAAAGAGTTGCTTTTCCTTTGATGATTCATCACATCCGTATGGCTTTAAAATACGTAGGTTAGATAATTGCACATAATAAATGTTGTAAACTTGTAAATGAATTTTTGCAATTATTCCTTTGTTCGTCATGTGTAGCTTATTGTGTAAGTATGTAACTACTCTCTATGTTGCAAGTATAGCTTTTTGTTTGTACCTAAGGAAATAATATTACAGTTATACATTAAAATTGTAATATTTTGTACGAATAAACACTTATTATGTTATGTTTTTTTTTACTTACATCACACACCCAGCCCTCGCGAGTTAGGAAGATGTATGCAAGACCTGATATGAATAATACTCTAAAGGTGGTTTGGTAGGTCTGCTAGGATATCGGTCGTGCACCTGGTTTTTAATCCTATTATCAATGGTTATACATTCCAATTTCTGCTGTATCGACTGGGCGGCGACTTCTATCGATACGTAAGATGTATGACTACGTACACCTGAAGAGCAACATTATCCAACGCTTCCGCAACACACCTCGAAATACAGTTTGGATCTCGATTCTCCCACGGTCCTTGAAGAAGTTGACTCAAGCCAAGAAAGTCAAATTCTAAGCATGGCTTGAACAATGGAGCGTGACCTTGAAAATCTAAATTTCACACCAACGTAAACATGACCCTGAAAAATTTAAATATCCCGGTTAATGAACTTCCAAGAATTGCTGGGATGTGACCTTACCCGTCCTTGAAAAGGTCAATGAACTTTGACCTTGTCGGCAAACATCAAAGGATTTGGCGCGGGCCAATTTCCAAAAATTGCCAAAATGTAGTTCCCACGAACCGCAAAGTTTTCCCACGCTCAAGTGTCGGAATACCTACTGAGAATTCCACTCAGCCAAGCAAACATTCTTGTTTTTTAAATTTTGTACAATCAGGATCAAATTACAACGGTAATATGGAAACGCCTTTTTATAGTAAGAACAAAAACTGCATAACGGGTAGTAACATTCAATACTTGTGGTTAGTCGCTTCCGCTAAAATGAACGGAGTTATCAGTCTATTCCATAAACGTTCAACCATACAAGATGTGGCTCCCCAGCCACGCCAAGCTAATCAGTTAATGCACTTGAGCTAACCTTTCTTCTTTGCCTTTTTGAACATAGATTATTGAAAGGATTGAAGGTTTTCCTATTTTTTGTTTATGAAACAATTCTTTAACCAATTTAGGTCTAGTATTCTACATCGTTTTAATAACCGTTTCTTGTAGTCTAAGCGACCAAACTATCATAGTATAACTGCCATATTTATTTAAGCTATGCTTATGGGTATAGAAGGATTAACACATTGTCAGTGTCAGCCGCTACACATTTTTCATTTTACAGCACTAATGCCCCAAGAACTAAAGCTTAGATGGAGGCACTCACGAATGATTCAGAAAAATATGGAGAGTGGCACATCTTTGAGCCAGAAAGGCCCAAAAAGGTGAAGATCACACGTCATCCGTCCTAACTTATCTTACAATAATTATTTTCGAAACCATATGTTCGTAGATTACGTGAAATTCGGAGTACAACAACCGACCCATGGTGACATTCTCCTCTGCCCTCGCCCGCATCGGAGCTTGCTTAAAGTTCACACGCAAGGGGAAAGGTTTCATTTTGGTTCTGCAAGCATTGTATGGAATTAGGGCGCTTATCAAGGTGTATATAGACAGTGTAACTATACGGCATCGAAGAGGAAGCATGTAATAAGATTGAAAGATAAAGCTAAATAGATGTAACCACAAGTGGATGTTAGTAAACTGGTGAAAATGGCAGCACGCTTGGTGTAACAGATAAGTGAAGGATACCGATGGCTTAGTGGTCGCTGGTGGTTATGGCGTTGTTTTGCGTGTATGGTGAATAGAATAACAAAAATCAAATCAGAGAAAGTGATAAATCAGTGGGCGCCAGTTTGTTTAAAATCGAAAATATTGGCTAGTCCATAACAATTGTGTGTGTGTGTGTGTGTGTGTGTGTGTGTGTGTGTGTGTGTGTGTGTGTGTGTGTCTGTGTGTCTGTGTGTGTGTGTGTGTGTTCATGAGTGAGTGATTGTGTGTCTGTGTGTCTGTGTGTCTGTGTGCCTGTGTGTCTGTGTGTCTGTGTGTCTGTGTGTGTGTGTGTGTGTGTGTGTGTTGTGTGTGTGTGTTCTGTGTGTCGTGTGTGTCTGTGTGTCTGTGTTCTGTGTGTCTGTGTGTCTGTGTCTGTGTGTCTGTGTCTGTGTGTCTGTGTGTCTGTGTGTCTGTGTGTCTATGTGTGTCTGTGTCTGTGTGTCTGTGTGTCTGTGTGTCTGTGTGTCGTGTCTGTGGTCTGTGTGTGTCTGTGTGTCTGTGTGTCTGTGTGTCTTGTGTCTGTGTGTGTGTGTCTGTGTGCTGTGTGTCTATTGTGTGTGTGTGTACTGTGTGTCTGTGTGTCATGTGTGTCTGTGTGTCGTGTGTCTGTGTGTCTGTGTGTCTGTGTGTCTGGTGTCTGTGTGCCTGTGTGTCTGTGTGTCTGTGTGTCTGTGTGCTGTGTGTCTGTGTGTCTGTGTCTGTGTGACTGTGTGTCTGTGTGTCTGTGTGCCAGTTTGCCTGTGTGTCTGTGTGTCTGTGTGTCTGTGTGTCTGTGTGTATGTGTGTGTGTGTGTGTGTGTGTGTGTGTGTGTATGTGTCTGTGTGTCAGTGTGTCAGTGTGTCTGTGTGTCTGTGTGTCTGTGTACCTGTGTGTCTGCGTGTCTGCGTGTCTGTGTGTCTGTATGTCTGTGTATCTCTGAGTGTGTGTGTGTGTGTGTGTGTGTAGTGTGTGTGTGTGTGTGTTGTGTGTCTGTGTGTCTGTGTGTCTGTGTGTCCGTGTGTCTGTGTGTCAGTGTGTGTATGTGTCTATGTGTCTGTGTGACTGTGTGTCTGTGTGTCTAAGTGTCTATGTGTCTGAATGTCTGTATGTCTGTGTATCTGTGTGTCTGTGTGTATGTGTGATTGTGTGTCTGTGCGTCTGTGTGTCTGTGTGTGTGCGTCTGTGTGTCTGTGTGTCTTGTGTGTGTGTGTCTGTGTGTCTGTGTGTGTGTGTGTGTGTGTGTATGTGTCTGTGTGTCTGTGTCTGTGTGTGTGTCTGTTGTGTGTCTGTGTGTCTGTGTCTGTGTGTCTGTGTGCTGTGTTCTGTGTGTCTGTGTTTGTGTGTGTTGTGTGTCTGTGTGTGTGTCTGTGTGTCTGTGTCTGTGTGTGTCTGTGTGTCTGTGTCTGTTGTCTGTGTGTCTGTGTGTCTGTGTGTCTGTGTGCTCTGTGTGTCTTTGTGTGTGTGTGCCTGTGTCGTGTGTAGTGTGTGTCTGTGTGCTGTGTGCTGTGTGTCTGTTGTCTGTGTGCCTGTGAGCTTGTGTCTGTGTGTCTGTGTGTCTGTGTGTCTGTGTCTGTGTCTGTGTCTGTTGTCTGTGTATCTGTGTTCTGTGTGTTGTGTGTCTGTGTGTCTGTGTGTCTGTGTGTGTGTGTGTGTCTGTGTGTCTGTGTGTTCTGTGTGTCTGTGTGTCTGTGTGTTGTGTGCTGTGTGTGTGTGTCTGTGTGTCTGTGTGTCTGTGTGTCTGTGTCTGTATCTGTGTCTGTGTGTTGTGTGTTGTTGTGTCTGTGTGTCTGTGTGTCTGTGTGTCTGTGTCTGTGTGTCTGTGTCTGTGTCTGTGTGTCTGTGTGTCTGTGTGTCTGTGTTCTGTGTTGTGTTGTGTCTGTGTGTCTGTGTGCCTGTGTGCCTGTGTGTCTGTGTGTGCTGTGAGCCTGTGTGTCTGTGTGTCTGTGTGTCTGTGTGTCTGTGTGTCTAGTGTTGTGTGTCTGTGTTCTGTGTGTCTGTGTCTCTGTGTGTCTGTGTGTGCTGTGTGCTGTGTGTCTGTGTGTCTGTGTCTTTGTGTGTCTGTGTGTCTGTGTGCCTGTGTCTGTGTGTCTGTGTGTCTGTGTGTCTGTGTGTCTGTGTCTGTGTGTCTGTGTGTCTGTGTGTCTGTGTGTCTGTGTGTCTGTGTGTCTGTGTGTCTGTGTGTCTGTGTGTCTGTGTGTCTGTGTGTGTCTGTGTGTCTGTGTGTCTGTGTGTCTGTGTGTGTCTGTGTGTCTGTGTGTCTGTATGTCTGTGTATCTGTGTGTCTGTGTGTGTGTGTCTGTGTGTCTGTGTGTCTGTGTTGATGTGTGTGTGTGTGTGTCTGTGTGTCTGTGTGTCTGTGTGTCTGTGTGTCTGTGTGTCTGTGTCTGTATATGTGTCTGTGTTTGTGCTGTGTGCCTGTGTGTCTGTGTGTCTGAGTATCTCTGTGTCTGTGTGTCTGTGTGTCTGTGTGTACTGTGTGTCTGTGTGTCTGTGTGTCTGTGTGTCTGTGTGTGTCTGTGTGTCTGTGTGTCTGTGTCCTGTGTGTCTGTGTGTGTGCTGTCTGTATGTCTGTGTGTCTGTGTGTCTGTGTGTGTCTGTGTGTCTATGTGTGTGTGTGTCTGTGTGTCTGTGTGCTGTGTGTGTGTCTGTGTGTCTGTGTGTCTGTGTGTCTGTGTGTCTGTGTGTCTGTGTGTCTGTGTGTCTGTGTGTCTGTGTGTGTCTGTGTGTCTGTGTGTCTGTGTGTCTGTGTGTCTGTGTGTCTGTGTGTCTGTGTGTCTGTGTGTCTGCGTGTCTGTGTGTATATGTGTCTGTGTGTCTGTGTGCGTCTGTGTGTCTGTGTGGCTGTGTGTCTGTGTGTCAGTGTGTCTGTGTGTCTGTGTCTCTATGTGTATGTGTTTCTATGTGTCTGTGTGCCTGTGTGCCTGTGTGTCTGTGTGCCTGTGTGCCTGTGTGTCTTTGTTTATGTGCCTGTGGGTTTGTGTGTCTGTGTGTCTGTGTGTCTGTGTGCCTGTGTGACTTTGTGTTTGTGTGCCTGTGTCTCTGTGTGTCTGTGTGCCTGTGTGCCTGTGTGTCTGTATGTCTGTGTGCCTGTGTGTCTGTGTGTCTGTGTGTCTGTGTGTCTGTGTGTCTGTGTGTCTGTGTGTCTGTGTCTGTGTGTCTGTGTGTCTGTGTGTCTGTGTGTCTGTGTGTCTTTGTGTCTGTGTGTCTGTGTGTCTGTAGTCTGTGTGTCTGTGTGTCTCTGTGTCTGTGTGTCTGTGTGTCTGTGTGTCTGTGTTGTGTGTGTGTCTGTGTGTCTGTGTGTCTGTTGTTGTGATCTGTGTGAGTGTGTGTGTGTGTGTGTTGTGTGTGGGTGTGTGGTGTCTGTGTGTCTGTGTGTCTGTGTTCTGTGTGTCTGTGTGTCTGTGTGTCTGTGTGTCTTTGTGTCTGTGTGTCTGTGTGTCTGTGTCTGTGTGTCTGTGTGTCTCTGTGTCTGTGTGTCTGTGTGTCTGTGTGTCTGTGTGTGTGTGTCTGTGTGTCTGTGTGTCTGTGTGTCTGTATGTCTGTTGTGTGTGTGTGAGTGTGTGTGTGTGTGTGGTGTGTGAGTGTGTGTGTGTGTGTCTGTGTGTCTGTGTGTCTGTGTCTCTGTGTGTCTGTGTGTCAGTGTGTCTATGTGTATATGTGTCTGTGTGACTGTGTGCCTGTGTGTCTATGTGTCTGAGTGTCTGTATGTCTGCGTATCTGTGTGTCTGTGTGTATGTGTGATTATGTGTCTGTGCGTCTGTGTGTCTATGTGTGTGCGTCTGTGTGTCTGTGTGTCTGTGTCTGTGTGTCTGTGTGTCTGTGTATCTGTGTGTCTGTGTTTTTGTGTGTCTGTGTGTCTGTGTGTCTGTGTGTCTGTGTGTCTGTGTGTCTGTGTGTCTGTGTGTCTGTGTGTCTGTGTTCGTGTGTCTGTGTGTCTGTTGTCTGTGTGTCCTGTGTACCTGTGTCCTGTGTGTCTGTTGCTGTGTCTGTGTGTCTGTGTGTCTGTGTGTCTGTGTGTCTGTGTGTCTGTGTGTCTGTGTGTCTGTGGTCTGTGTGTCTGTGTGTCTGTGTGTCTGTGTGTTGTGTCTGTGTTGTCTGTGTGTTGTGTGTCTGTGTCTGTGTGTCTGTGTGTCTGTGTGTCTGTGTGTCGTGTGTCTGTGTGTCTGTGTGTCTGTGTGTCTGTGTGTCTGTGTGTCTGTGTGTCTGTGTGTCTGTGTGTCTGTGTGTATGTGTCTGTGTGCCTGTGCCTGTGTGTCTGTGTGTCTGTGTGTCTGAGTGTCTGTGTGTCTGTGTTCTGTGTGTCTGTGTGTCTGTGTGCTGTGTGTCTGTGTGTCTGTGTGTCTGTGTGTGTCTGTGTGTCTGTGTGTCTGTGTGTCTGTGTGTCTGTGTCTGTGTGTCTGTGTGTCTGTGTGTCTAGTGTGTCTGTGTGTCTGTGTGCTGTGTGTCTGTGTGTCTGTGTGTCTGTGTGTCTGTGTGTCTGTGTGTCTGTGTGTCTGTGTGTTGTGTCTGTGTGTCTGTGTGTCTGTGTGTCTGTGTGTCTGTGCTGTGTCTGTGTGTCTGTGTGTTTGTGTCTGTGTGTCTGTGTGTCTGTGTGCCTGTGTGCTGTGTGTGTCTGGTGTCTGTGTGTCTGTGTGCTGTGTGCTGTGTGTCTGTTGTCTGTGTGTCTGTGTGTCTGTGTGTCTGTGTGTCTGTGTGTGTGTGTGTGAGTGTGTGTTGTGTGTGAGTGTGAGTGTCTGTGTGTGTGTGTCTGTGTTTGTGTGTCTGTGTGTGTGGTGTGTGGTGTGTGTGTGTGAGTGTGTGAGTGTGTCGTGTGTGTGAGTCTGTGTGTGTGTTGTGTGTGTGCTGTGTGTCTGTGTGTCTGTGTGCTGTGTGTCTGTGTGTCTGTGTGTCTGTGTCGTGTGTGTCTGTGTGTCTGTGTGTCTGTGTGTCTGTGTGCCTGTGTCTGTGTGTGTCTGCGTGTCTGTGTCTGTTTGTCTATGTGTCTGTGTGTCTGTGTGTCTGTGTGTCTGTGTGTCTGTGTGTCTGTGTGTCTGTGTGTGTGTGTGTGGTGTGTGAGTGTGTGTGGAGTGTGAGTGTCTGTGTGTGAGTGTTTGGTGTTTGAGTGTGTTGAGTGTGGTGTGTGAGTGTGTGTGTGTGAGTGTGTGGTGGTGTCAGGGTTGTGGTGTGTGTGAGTGTGTGTGTGTGTCTGTGTGTCTATGTGTGTGCGTCTGTGTGTCTGTGTGTCTGTGTCTGTGTGTGTGTGTGTGCCTCTGTGTGTCTGTGTGCCTCTGTGTGTCTGTGTGCCTGTGTGTCTGTGTGTCTGTGTATCTGTGTGTCTGTGTTTTTGTGTGTCTGTGTGTCTGTGTGTCTGTGTGTCTGTGTGTCTGTGTGTCTGTGTGTCTGTGTGTCTGTGTGTCTGTGTGTCTGTGTGTCTGTGTCTGTGTCTGTGTCTGTGTCCTGTGTCCTGTGTCCTGTGTCTGTGTGTCTGTGTCCTGTGTACCTGTGTGTCTGTGTGTCTGTGTGTCTGTGTGTCTGCGTGTCTGTGTGTCTGTGTGGCTGTGTGTCTGTGTGTCTGTGTGTCTGTGAGTCTGTGTGTCTGTGTGACTGTGTGTCTGTGTGTCTGTGTGCCAGTTTGCCTGTGTGTCTGTGTGTCTGTGTGTCTGTGTGTCTGTGTGAGTCTGTGTGTCTGTGTGTCTGTGTGTCTGTGTGTTTGCGTGTCTGTGTGTTTGTGTGTCTGTGTGTCTGAGTGTCTGTGTCTGTGTGTCTGTGTGTCTGCGTGTCTGTGTGTCTGTGTGTCTGTGTGTCTGTGTGTTTGTGTGTCTGTGTCTCTGTGTGTCTGTGTGTCTGTGTGTCTGTGTGTCTGTGTGTATATGTGTCTGTGTGCCTGTGCCTGTGTGTCTGTGTGTCTGTGTGTCAGAGTGTCTGTGTGTCTGTGTCTCTATGTGTATGTGCTTCTATGTGTCTGTGTGCCTGTGTGCCTGTGTGTCTGTGTGTCTGTGTTTCTGTTAGTCTGTGTGTCTGTGTGTCTTTGTGTCTGTGTGTCTGTGTGTCTGTGTGTCTGTGTGTCTGTGTGTCTGTGTGTCTGTGTGTCTGTGTGTCTGTGTGTCTGAGTGTCTGTGTGTCTGTGTGTCTGTGTGTCTGTGAGTCTGTGTGTCTGTGTGTTTGTGTGCCTGTGTGTCTGTGTGTCTGTGTGTCTGTGTGTCTGTGTGTCTGCATGTCTGTGTGTCTGTGTGTCTGTGTGTCTGTGTGTCTGTGTGCCTGTGTCTGTGTGTGTCTGCGTGTCTGTGTGCCTGTGTGTCTGTGTGTCTGTGTGTCTGTGTGTCTGTGTGTCTGTGTGTCTGTGTGTGTGTGTGTGAGTGTGTGAGTGTGTGAGTGTGTGAGTGTGAGTGTCTGAGTGTGTGAGTGTGTGAGTGTTTGAGTGTTTGAGTGTGCGAGTGTGAGTGTGAGAGTGTGTGAGTGTGTGAGTGTGTGTGGTGTGTGCAGTGTGAGTGTGAGGTGTGAGTGTGTGTGTGAGTGTGTGTGTGTGTCTGTGTGTCTGTGTGGTCTGTGTGTCTGTGTGTCTGTGTCGTGTGTGTGTGTGTGTCTTGTGTCTGTGTGTCTGTGTGTCTGTGTGCCTGTGTGTCTGTGTGTCTGTGTGTCTGTGTGTCTGTGTGTCTGTGTGTCTGTGTGTCTGTGTGTCTGTGTGTCTGTGTGTCTGTGTGTCTGTGTGTCTTGTGTGTGTCTGTGTGTCTGTGTGTCTGTGTGTCTGTGTGTCTGTGTCTGTGTATGTGTCTGTGCTGTGTCTGTGTGTCTGTGTGTCTGTGTACTGTGTTCTGTGTGTCTGTGTGTCTGTGTGTCTGTGTGTGTCTGCGTGTCTGTGTGTCTGTGTGTGCTGTGTGTCTGTGTGTCTGTGGTGTCTGTGAGTCTGTGTGTCTGTGTGTACTGTGTGTCTGTGTGTCTGTGTGCCAGTGTGTGCCTGTGTGTCTGTGTGTCTGTGTCTGTTGTCTGTGTGTCTGTGTGTATTGTGTCGTGTGTGTCTGTGTGTCAGTGTGTCAGTGTGTCAGTGTGTCAGTGTGTCAGTGTGTCTGTGTGTCTGTGTGTCTGTGTCCTGTGTGTCTGTGTGTCTGTGTGTCTGTGTATCTGTATGTCTGTGTTGTCTGAGTGTGCTGTGTGTGTGTGTGTCTGTGTGTCTGTGTGTGGTCTGTGTGTGTGTGTCTGTGTGTCTGTGTGTCTGTGTGTCTGTGTGTCAGTGTGTCTGTGTGTCTGTGTGTCTGTGTGACTGTGTGTCTGTGTGTCTGTGTGTCTGTGTGTCTGTGTGTCTGTGTGTCTGTGTGTCTGTGTGTCTGTGTGTATGTGTGATTGTGTGTCTGTGCGTCTGTGTGTCTGTGTGTGTGCGTCTGTGTGTCTGTGTGTCTGTGTGTTGTGTGTGTGTGTGTGTGTGTGTGTGTGTGTGTGTGTGTGTGTATGTGTCTGTGTGTCAGTGTGTCAGTGTGTCTGTGTGTCTGTGTGTCTGTGTCTGTGTGACTGTGTGTCTGTGTGTCTGTGTGCCTGTCAGTTTGCCTGTGTGTCTGTGTGTCTGTGTGTCTGTGTGTCTGTGTGTATGTGTGTCTGTGTTCTGTGTGTCTGTGTTGTGTGTCTGTGTGTCTGTGTGTGTGTGTCTGTGTGTCTGTGTGTGTGTGTGTCTGTGTCTGTGTGTCTGTGTGTCTGTGTGTCTGTGTGTCTGAGTGTCTGTGTGCCTGTGTATCTGTGTACCTGTGTGGACCTGTGTACCTGTGTGTCTGTGTATCTGTGTGTCTGTGTGTCTGTGTGTCTGAGTGTCTGTGTGCTCTGTGTGTCTGTGTGTCTGTGTGTCTGTGTGCCTGTGTGTCTGTGTGTCTGTGTGTCTGTGTCTGTGTGACTGTGTGTCTGTGTGTCTGTGTGCCAGTTTGCCTGTGTGTCTGTGTGTCTGTGTGTATGTGTGTGTGTGTGTGTGTGTATGTGTCTGTGTGTCAGTGTGCCAGTGTGTCTGTGTGTCTGTGTGTCTGTGTGTCTGTGTTTGTGTGCCTGTGTGTCTGTGTGTCTGTGTTCTGTGTGCTGTGTTCTTGTGTCTGTGTGTCTGTGTGTTTGTGGTTGTTGTCTGTGTGTCTGTGTTCTGTGTGTCTGTGTGTTGTGTGTTGTGTGTTGGTTCTGTGTGTCGTGTGTGTGTTGTGTTCTGTGTTTGTGTGTTGTGTCTGTGTGTCTGTGTCGTGTCTGTGTGTCTGTTGTCTGTGTTCTGTGTGTTGTGTTTTTGTGTGTTGTGTGTTGTGTGTCTGTGTGTCTGTGTGCTGTGTGTTTGTGTCTGTGTGTTGTGTGTTCTGTGTGTCTGTGTGCTGTGTGTTGTGTGTTGTGTCTTGTGTCTGTGTCTGTTGTCTGTGTTTTGTGTCTGTGTGTTGTGTTTGTGTCTGTGGTCTGTGTGTCTGTGTGTCGTGTGTCTGTGTTCTGTGTGTCTGTTCTGTGTTTTGTGTTGTGTGCGTTGTTTCTGTGTGTTGTGTGTCTGTGTCTGTGTTCTGTGTGTCTGTGTTTTTGGGTTTGTGTGTCTGTGTGTTGTGTCTGTGTGTCTGGTGTTTGTGTCGTGTGTCTGTGTGTCTGTTGTTGGGTGTTGTGTGTTGTGTGTGTGTTGTGTGTTGTTTTGTCTGTGTGCTGTGTTCTGTTTTGTGTGTCTGTGTGTTTCTGTTGTCTGTGTGCTGTGGCTGTGTTCTGTGTTCTGTGTTTGTGTGTCTGTGTGTCTGTGTGTTTGTGTTGTGTCTGTGTGTCTGTGTTCTGTGTGTGTTCTGTGTGTCTGTGTGTCTGTGTGTGTGTGTTGTGTGTCTGTGTGTCTGTGTGTCTGTGTGTCTGTGTGTCTGTGTGTTTCTGTGTGTCTGTGTCTGTGTGTCTGTGTTTGTGGTCTGTGTTGTGTGTGTGTCTGTGTGTCTGTGTTTGGTGTTTGTGTCTGTGTTCTGTGTGTCTGTGTGTCTGTGTTGTGTGTTGTGTGTCTGTGTGTCTGTGTGTCTGGTGTCTGTGTCTGTGTGTCTGTGTGTCTGGTGTCTGTGTGTCTGTGTGTCTGTGTTCTGTGGTCTGTGTGTCTGTGTGTCTGTGTGTCTGTGGTCTGTGTCTGTGTGTCTGTGTGTCTGTGTGTCTGTGTGTTGCTGTGTGTCTGTGTGTCTGTGTGTCTGTGGTCTGTGTGTCTGTGTGTCTGTGTCTGTGTGTCTGTGTGTTGTGTCTGTGTGTCTGTGTGTCTGTGTGTGTTGTGTGTTGTGTGTGAGGTGTGTGGGTGTCTGGTGTGTGTGTGTGTGTGTGTTGAGTGTTTGAGTGTTGGGTGGGTTGTGTGTGTGTGAGTGTGGAGTGTGAGAGTGTGGTGTTGTGAGTGTGTGTGTGTTGTGTGTGTCTTGTGTCTGTGTGGGTGTTGTGTGTCTGTGTGTGGGTGTGTGTGTGTGTGCTGTGTGGTGTGTCGTGTGTTGTGTGTGTGTGTCTGTGTGTCTGTGTTCTGTGTCTGTGTGTTGTCTGTGTGTCTGTGTGTCTGTGTGTCTGTGTGTCTGTGTGTCTGTGTGTCTGTGTGTCTGTGTGTCTGTTGTCTGTGTGTCTGTGTGTTGTGTGTTGTGTTGTGTGTGTGTGTGTTGTGTTGTGTGTCTGTGTGTTGTGTGTCTGTGTGTCTGTGTGTCGTGTGTCTGTGTGTCTGGTGTCTGTGTGTCTGTGTGTCTGTGTGTCTGTGTGTTGTGTGTCTGTGTGTCTGTGTGTCTGTCTCTGTGTGTCTATGTGTCTGTCTGTGTATCTGTGTGTCTGTGTGTCTGTGTGTCTGTGTGTCTGTGTGTCTGTGTGTCTGTGTGTCTGTGTGTCTGTGTGTCTGTGTATCTGTGTGTCTGTGTGTCTGTGTGTCTTGTGTCTGTGTGTCTGTGTGTGTGTGTCTGTGTGTCTGTGTGTGGTGTCTGTGTGTGTGTCTGTGTGTCTGTGTGTCTGTGTGCCTGTGTGTCTGTGTGTCTGTGTGTCTGTGTGTCTGTGTGTCTGTGTGTCTGTGTGTCTGTGTGTCTGTGTGTCTGTGTGTCTGTGTGTGTGTGTCTGTGTGTCTGTGTGTCTGTGTGTCTGTGTGTCTGTGTGTCTGTGTGTCTGTGTGTCTGTGTGTCTGTGTGTCTGTGTGTGTGTGGTGTGTGTCTGTGTGTCTGTGTGTCTGTGTGTCTGTGTGTCTGTGTGTCTGTGTGTCTGTGTGTCTGTGTGTCTGTGTGTCTGTGTGTCTGTTGGTGTCTGTGTGTGTCTGTGTGTCTGTGTGTGTGTCTGTGTGTCTGTGTGGTGTCTGTGTGTCTGTGTGTGTGTGTGTGTGTTGTGGTGTGTGGAGTGTTGAGTGTGTGAGTGTGGTGTTGAGTGTGTGGTGTGTCTGTGTCAGTGTGTGTGAGTGTGTGTGTGTTGTGAGTGTGAGTGTGGAGTGTGTGTAGTGTGTGTGTGTGTGTGAGTGTGTGTGTGTGTGTGTGTTGTGTCTGTGTGTCTGTGTGTCTGTGTGTCTGTGTGTCTGTGTGTCTGTGTGTCTGTGTGTCTGTGTGTCTGTGTGTATGTGTGTCTGTTGTCTGTGTGTCTGTGTGTGTGTGTGTGTGTGTGTGTGTGTGTGTGTGGTGGTCTGTGTGTTGTGGTCTGTGTGTCTGTGTCTGTGTGTCTTGGTGTCTGTGTGTCTGGTGTTGTGTGTCTGTGTGTCTGTTGTTGTGGTCTGTGTGTCTGTGTGTCTGTGTGTTGTGTGTCGTGTGTTGGTGTCTGTGTGTCTGGTGTTGTGTTGTTGTCTGTGTGTCTGGTGTCTGTGTTCTGTGGTCTGTGTCTGTGTGTCTGTGTTTGTGTGTTGTGTCTGTGTGGTTTGGTTTGTGTGTCTGTGTGTGTGTGCTGTGTGTCTGTGGTTTTGTGTGTTGGTCTGTGTGTTGTGGTTTCTGTGTGCTGTGTGCTGTGTTCTTGTGCGGTGTGTCTGTGTGTCTGTGTGTTGTGTGTCTGTGTGTTTCGGTGTGTGTGTGTGTCTGTGTGTCTGTGTGTCTGTGTGCCTGTGTGTCTGTGTGTCTGTGTGTCTGTGTGTCTGTGTGTGTCTGTGTGTTCTGTGTGTCTGTGTTTGTGTGTGTGTCTTGTGTCTGTGTGTTTGTGTGTCTGTGAGTCTGTGTGTCTGTGTGTCTGTGTGTCTGTGTGTCTGTGTGTCTGTGTGTCTGTGTGTCTGTGTGTGTCTGTGTGTCTGTGTGTCTGTGTGTCTGTATGTCTGTGTATCTGTGTGAGTGTGTGTGTGTGTGTGTGTATGTGTGTGGGTGTGTGAGTGTGTGTGTGTGTGTCTGTGTGTCTGTGTGTCTGTGTCTCTGTGTGTCTGTGTGTCAGTGTGTCTATGTGTATATGTGTCTGTGACTGGTGGTGTGTCTATGTGTCTGAGTGTGTGTCTGCGTTGTGTGTCTGTGTGTTTGTGAGTTATGTGGTGTCTGTGTGTCTTGTGTGTGTGTGTCTGTGTGTCTGTGTCTGTGTGTGTGTGTGGTCTGTGTGTCGTGTTCTGTGTTGTGTCTGTGTGAGTTGTGTGTCTGTGTCTGTGTGTTTCTGTGTGCCTGTGTGTCTGTGTGCTGTGTGTCAGTGTGTCTGTGTGTCTGTGTCTTGTGTATGTGTTTCTATGTGTGGTGTGTGTGCCTGTGTGTCTGTGTGTGTGTGTGTGTGTCTTGTTTATGTGCCTGTGGGTTTGTCTGTGTGTCTGTGTGTCTGTGTGCTGTGTGTTTGTGTTTGTGCCTGTGCCTGTGTGTCTGTAGTCTGTGTGCCTGTGTGTCTGTGTGTGTGTGTCTGTGTCTGTGTGTCTGTGTGTCTGTGTGTCTGTGTCTGTGTGTCGTGTCTGTGTCTGTGTGTCTGTGTGTCTGTGTGTCTGTGTGTCTGTGTCTGTGTGTCTGTGTGTCTGTGAGTCTGTGTGTCTGTGTGTCTGTGTCTGTGTGTCTGTGTCTGTGTGTCTGTGTGTCGGTGTGTCTGTGTGTCTGTGTGTTGTGTGTTGTGGTGTGTGGGTGTGTGTGTGGTGTTGTGGTGTGTGAGTGTGTGAGTGTCTGATGTGGAGTGTGTGGTGTGTGTGTCTGAGTGTGGAGTGTGTGTGTGGTGTTGTGTGGTGTGTTGGTGTTGTGTGTGTGTGGGTTGTGAGAGTGTGTGGAGTGTTGGGTTGAGTTGTGTGATGTGTGTGTGTGTGTGTTGTGTGGGTTGTGGTTGTGTGTGGTTGGTGTCTGGTGTGTGTTGTGTGGGTGGGTGTGAGTGTGGTGTGTGGAGTTGTGAGTGTGTGGGTGTGGTGTGTGAGTGTGTGGTGTGAGTGTGTGTGTGTGTGGAGGTGGGTGTGTGTGGTGTGTGAGGTGTGGGTGGAGGTGGAGTGTGTGAGTGTGTGAGGTGTGGTGTGTGGAGTGTGGAGTGTGTGGAGTGTTGAGGTGGGTGTGTGAGTGTGTGAGTGGGTGTGGAGGTGGAGGTGGGTGTGGTGTGTTGAGTGTGTGGTGTGAGGTGTGAGTGTGGAGGTGGGGTGTGAGTGTGTGTTGAGGTGTGGAGTGTGTGAGGTTGTGGTGTGTGAGTGTGTGAGTGTGGAGGTGGTGTGTGAGTGTGTGAGGTGTGAGGTGTGGTGTGGGTGTGTGGAGTGTGAGTGTGGAGGTGTGAGTGTGTGAGTGTGTGGAGTGTGTGGGTGGAGTGTGTGGAGTGTGTGAGTGTGGAGGTGGAGTGTGTGAGGTGTGAGTGTGTGGTGTGAGGTTGGAGTGTGGAGTGTGGGTGTGAGTGTGGAGGTGGGGTGTGGAGTTGTGAGGTGAGGTGTGAGGGGTGTGTGGTGTGTGGTGTGTGGTGTGTGTGTGTGTGTGTGTGTGTGAGTGTGAGTGTGTGAGTGTGGGTGAGTGTGTGAGTGTGAGTGTGTGAGTGTGTGGGAGTGTGTGAGGTGTGGAGGTGAGTGTGTGAGGTGTGAGTGTGTGGTGAGTGTGTGAGTGTGTGGAGTGTGGAGGTGTGGGTGTGTGTGTGAGGTGTGAGTGTGTGGATGTGTGTGTGGAGTGTGGTTGTGTGGGTGTGGAGGTGGATGTGAGGTGTGGTGTGAGTGTGTGTGTGTGGTGGAGGTGTGAGGTGTGAGTGTGGGAGTGTGTGGTGTGTGTGTGTGTGTGTGTGTGGAGTGTGTGAGTGTGGAGTGTGTGGAGTGTGGAGTGTGTGTGAGTGTGTGGTGTGAGTGTGTGGAGTGTGTGAGGTGTGTGGTGTGTGAGTGTGAGTGTGGGTGGTGTGAGGTGGGTGGAGTGTGTGGTGTGAGTGTGGTGTGTTGTGAGGTGTGTGTGGTGTGGAGGGTGTGTGGAGTGTGTGTGGTGGGTAGTGTGGTGTGGTGTGTGTGTGGTGTGTGTGTGTGTGAGTGTGTGTGTGTGTGGTGTGTGTGTGGAGTGTGGTGGTGTGAGTGTGTGAGGTGTGGGTGGAGTGTGTGTGAGGTGAGTGTGGTGTGTGGTGTGGAGGTGTGAGGTGTGAGTGTGTGAGTGTGGAGGTGTGTGTGGTGTGAGTGTGAGGTGGAGGTGGAGTGTGTGAGTGTGAGGTGGAGGTGTGGTGAGTGTGTGGTGTGAGGTGTGGATGTGTGGTGTGTGGAGGTGGTGAGGTGTGTGAGTGTGTGTGTGAGTGGAGGTGTGTGGAGGTGTGTGTGAGGTGTGTGTGGGAGTGTGTGTGGTGGAGTGTGGGTGTGAGTGTGTGTGTGTGTGAGTGTGTGTGTGTGTGGAGTGTGAGGTGGGGTGGAGTGTGTGGTGGTGTGAGTGTGGGGTGTGGAGGTGGTGTGAGTGTGGAGGTGTGAGTGTGTTGGGAGTGTGAGTGTGGAGTGTGTGGTGGGAGTGTGTGAGGTGGAGTGTGTGAGGTGTGAGGTGTGGAGTGTGTGTGTGAGTGTGTGAGTGTGTGTGTGTGGGAGGGTGGAGGTGGGTGTGGTGTGGAGTGTGTGAGTGGAGTGTGGAGTGTGTGAGGTGTGGGTGTGTGAGTGTGTGGAGTGTGTGGTGTGTGGTGAGTGTGTGAGTGTGAGGTGTGAGTGTGTAGTGGTGAGTGTGTGGAGTGTGTGGGTGTGGAGGTGTGAGGTGTGGAGTGTGAGTGTGAGGTGGAGTGGTGTGAGGTGTGAGGTGTGAGGTGTGAGTGTGTGGTGTGAGTGTGTGGGAGTGTGGGAGTGTGTGAGGTGGAGGTGTAGGGGAGTGTGTGAGTGGAGTGTGGAGTGTGGGTGGAGGTGTGGTGAGTGTGGAGTGTGAGTGTGGTGTGTGGGTGGTGTGTGGAGGTGTGGTGAGGTGTGTGGAGGTGTGAGGTGTGAGTGTGGGAGTGTGGAGGTGAGGTGTGAGTGTGAGTGTGGGTGAGGTGGAGTGTGTGAGGTGTGGGTGGAGTGTGTGTGTGAGGTGGGTGTGGAGTGTGTGAGGTGTGGAGTGTGTGAGTGTGTGAGGTGTGGAGTGTGGAGGTGAGTGTGTGTGGGTGGAGTGTGTGATGTGTGAGTGTGAGAGTGTGGAGGTGTGTGGAGTGTGTGAGTGTGTGAGTGTGTGAGTGTGTGAGTGTGTGAGTGTGTGAGGTGTGTGGAGGTGGAGTGTGTGAGTGTGTGGAGGTGTGGAGTGTGGAGTGTGTGGAGTGTGAGTGTGTGGAGTGTGGTGTGAGTGTGGTGTGGGAGTGTGGGGTGTGGGTGGAGGTGTGGAGTGTGTGAGTGTGTGAGTGGTGTGGAGTGTGTGAGTGTGGGAGGTGGGTGGAGTGTGGGTGTGAGTGTGTGGTGTGTGAGGTGTGGGTGTGGGAGTGTGGAGTGTGTGAGGGTGGGGTGTGTGAGTGTGTGGGGAGTGTGTGAGTGTGTGAGGAGTGTGAGTGTGTGTGTGGAGTGTGGAGTGTGGTGTGGATGTGTGAGTGTGGAGTGGAGTGTGTGGTGTGTGGAGTGTGTGAGGTGTGAGTGTGGAGTGTGGTGTGGTGTGAGTGTGGAGTGTGTGGAGTGTGGTGGAGGTGTGAGTGAGAGTGTGGTGTGGGTGTGTGGAGGTGTGAGTGTGAGTGGAGTGTGTGAGGTGGGAGTGGGGTGTGTGAGTGTGTGAGTGTGGAGGTGGAGGTGTGGTGTGAGGTGTGAGTGTGTGAGTGTGTGAGGTGTGTGGAGTGTGTGGAGGTGTGGAGTGTGGAGTGTGGGGGGTGTGAGTGTGTGTGAGTGTGTGAGTGGTGGGGGTGTGTGAGGTGTGTGTGTGTGAGTGTGGAGTGTGGAGTGAGTGTGAGTGTGGAGTGTGGAGGTGTGGTGTGGTGTGTGAGGTGGAGGTGTGTGTGGAGTGTGAGTGTGTGAGTGTGTGAGTGTGAGTGTGTGGGGAGGTGTGGGTGTGAGTGTGTGAGGTGTGAGTGTGTGGAGGTGGTGAGTGTGTGAGGTGTGAGTGTGTGAGTGTGTGAGTGTGTGGAGGTGTGAGGTGTGAGGTGTGTGAGTGTGTGGTGTGTGTGGAGTGTGAGTGTGGAGTGGTGTGAGTGTGAGTGTGTGGTGTGGTGTGGATGGTGAGTGTGTGGTGTGTGTGTGGTGTGAGTGTGGAGTGTGGTGTGTAGGTGAGTGGTGAGTGGGAGTGTGTGAGTGTGTGAGTGTGTGAGGGTGTGTGGAGTGTGTGGAGTGTGTGTGTGTGAGTGTGAGTGTGTGGAGGTGTGTGGAGTGTGTGAGTGGTGTGGAGTGTGTGGGGAGTGTGGAGTGTGTGAGTGTGGGTGAGGTGTGGTGTGTGGTGGAGGTGGAGGTGTGAGTGTGTGGAGGTGAGGGTGTGAGTGGTGTGGAGTGTGAGTGTGTGGGAGTGGTGTGAGGTGTGTGTGTGTGTGAGGTGTGGAGGTGTGAGTGGTGGGAGTGTGTGAGTGTGTGAGTGTGGTGAGTGTGTGAGGTGTGGAGGTGGTGGAGTGGGTGTGGAGTGTGGAGTGTGTGAGTGTGTGAGTGTGGAGTGTGTGGAGTGTGTGGAGTGTGTGAGGTGGAGTGTGTGAGTGTGTGAGGTGTGGGAGTGTGTGTGTGTGAGGTGTGAGTGTGTGGTGTGTGAGTGTGTGAGTGTGTGAGTGTGTGAGGTGTGGAGTGTGGAGTGTGTGGAGTGGAGTGAGTGTGGTGTGAGTGTGTGAGTGTGTGAGTGTGTGGTGTGAGTGTGGGTGTGGAGTGTGTGAGTGTGTGGAGTGTGGTGAGTGTGTGAGGTGTGTGTGGTGTGTGTGGAGTGGGTGTGTGTGTGTGTGGAGGGTGTGTGAGTGTGTGGGGGAGGTGTGTGTGAGTGGGAGTGTGTGAGTGTGGAGGTGGAGGTGGAGTGTGGAGTGTGTGAGTGTGTGGTGTGTGGTGTGTGTGTGAGGTGGTGTGGAGGTGTGGAGGTGGGAGTGTGTGTGGAGGTGGAGTGTGTGAGTGTGAGTGTGTGAGTGTGTGAGGTGTGGTGTGAGTGTGTGGAGGTGGAGTGTGTGGAGTGTGTGAGGTGTGTGGAGTGGGAGTGTGTGGAGGTGTGTGGGTGTGTGTGTGTGGAGTGTGAGTGTGTGTGGAGTGTGGAGTGTGGGTGTGAGGTGTGGGTGTGTGAGTGTGTGTGAGGTGAGTGGTGTGTGTGTGGGAGTGTGTGAGTGTGTGAGTTGTGTGAGTGTGAGGAGTGTAGTGTGGTGGAGGGTGTGGAGTGTGTGAGTGTGGGTGGGAGGAGGTGTGGAGGTGTGAGTGGAGTGTGTGAGGTGTGAGTGTGAGGTGTGAGTGTGTGGAGTGTGGTGTGAGTGTGGAGTGGAGTGTGGAGGTGTGTGGTGAGGTGGAGTGTGTGTGTGAGTGTGTGGAGGTGTGGTGTGTGAGTGTGGGTGGAGGTGGAGTGTGAGTGTGTGAGTGTGGAGTGTGTGGAGTGTGAGTGTGTGAGTGTGTGGAGTGTGAGGTGAGTGTGGGAGTGTGTGTGAGTGTGGAGTGTGTGGTGTGTGGAGTGGTGTGAGTGTGTAGTGTGGAGGGTGGGTGTGTGTGTGGGTGTGAGGTGTGTGAGTGTGTGAGGTGTGGAGTGTGTGGGAGTGTGTGAGTGTGTGTGTGTGGAGGTGGTGTGGTGTGGTGTGTGTGAGTGTGTGAGGTGTGGGTGAGTGTGTGGAGGTGTGAGGTGTGTGGTGGAGTGGAGTGTGTGGAGTGTGGGTGGAGGTGGTGTGATGTGGGTGTGTGAGTGTGTGAGGTGTGGGTGTGAGTGTGGAGTGTGTGAGTGTGGAGGTGTGAGGGTGTGTGAGTGTGGTGGAGTGTGTGAGTGTGTGAGTGTGTGGTGTGGAGGTGTGAGTGTGTGAGTGTGTGAGGTGTGTGGAGTGTGTGTGTGTGTGAGTGTGTGAGGTGTGGTGTGAGTGTGGAGTGTGTGAGTGTGTGGAGTGTGTGAGTGTGTGAGGTGTGAGTGTGAGGTGTGGAGTGTGTGAGTGTGTTTGAGTGTGTGAGGGTGATGTGTGAGTGTGTGAGTGTGGAGGTGTGGAGTGTGTGGGTGTGGGTGTGGTGTGGAGTGTGTGAGTGTGTGGAGTGTGTGGTGGTGGAGTGTGTGGTGTGGAGGTGTGAGTGTGTGAGTGTGGAGGTGAGTGTGTGAGTGTGTGTGGTGTGGTGTGTGTGTGTGTGTGAGGTGGAGTGTGTGTGTGTGTGTGTGTGTGTGGTGTGAGTGTGGAGTAGTGTGGAGTGTGGAGTGTGTTTGAGTGTGTGAGGGTATGTTAGTGTGTGAGGTGTGTGCGGGGTTGGTGTGTGTGTGTTTGGTGTGTGTGTGTTGGAGGTGTGTGTGTGTGCTTGTGAGTGTGTGTGCGTGGTGTGCGTGTGTGTGTGGTGGTGTGTGTGTGTGAGGTGGTGGGATTATGTGCCTTTTGGTGTCAGTGTGGTGTGGGGTTAGTGTGCCTTCTGTTTCTGCAGTTGGGTGTGGTGTTGTAGTCTGGGGTGATGTGTGGTTTGACTGGTGTTTTAAATTTGTGATTGTAATTGTAGTCTTAACCTTGTGTGATGTGGAGGTTGTTGGATGTGTATTGTGTCATGGCATCAAAATCTGTGTGGTTTTGTGAGGCGGAGTGGTTATTATTTTGTAGTTTGTGTTAGTGTGGGGGTGGATTTTAGTGTATGTTGGGTGGGTGTGTAATGTTATTGTAATATTTAACTTAACTGAGTGTTGGAAGTGTGTGGAGTGTGTTCAATAGTGTGGTGTGTAAATGTGAGGGAGTGTATTGTGTGAGTGTGTGAGTGTGGAGTGGGTGGTAGTGTGTGAGTGTGTGTGTGGTGGTGTGTGTGTGAGGTGTGTGTGTGGAGGTGTGAGTGTGTGAGTGTGTGAGTGTGGAGGTGGAGTGTGTGAGTGTGTGAGTGTGTGAGTGTGTGAGGTGTGTGAGTGTGTGAGTGTGAGTGTGTGTGTGTGTGAGTGTGAGTGTGTGATGTGTGAGTGTGAGGTGTGAGTTGGAGTGATGGTGAGGTGTGGAGGTGTGTGAGGTGTGTGTGTGAGGTGTGAGTGTGTGGGTGTGGAGTGTGTGGGAGTGTGTGAGTGTGGAGTGTGAGTGTGTGGAGTGTGGAGTGTGTGAGGTGTGAGGTGTGAGGTGGAGTGTGGAGTGTGGAGTGTGTGAGGTGTGAGTGTGTGAGTGTGTGAGTGTGGTGGAGTGTGGGTGTGGAGTGTGAGGTGTGAGGTGTGAGGTGTGAGTGTGTGAGTGTGAGTGGTGGTGTGGTGTGTGAGTGTGGAGGTGTGAGGTTAGGTGTGAGTGTGTGAGTGTGGAGTGTGAGGTGTGAGTGTGTGAGTGTGTGAGTGTGGTGAGTGTGGAGTGTGTGAGGTGTGAGTGTGAGGTGTGAGGGAGTGTGGAGTGTGTGAGTGTGTGGAGTGTGTGTGTGTGTGTGTGTGTGTGTGTGTGGGAAGTGTGGAGGTGTGAGTGTGTGAGGTGTGAGGTGTGAGGTGTGTGTGTGTGTGTGGAGTGGTGAGTGTGAGCTGTGAGGTGGTGGGAGGTGTGGTGTGGTGTGTGTGAGTGTGTGTGAGGGTGGAGTGTGTGAGTGTGTGATGTGGAGGTGTGTGGAGTTGTTTGTGTGTGTGGAGGTAGTGTTTGGAAGTGTGTGAGTGTGTGGAGTGTGTGAGTGTGTGAGTGGTGTGGAGTGTGGAGTGTGTGAGGTGGTGTGTGAGGTGTGGAGTGTGGAGTGTGTGAGTGTGTGAGTGTGTGGAGTGTGTGTGGTGGGTGTGAGTGTGAGTGTGAGTGTGAGTGTGTGTGGAGGTGTGAGGTGGAGTGTGAGTGTTGAGTGTGTGTGTGTGAGTGTGGTGAGTGTGTGAGTGTGGTGTGAGGTGTGTGAGTGTGAGTGTGTGAGTGTGTGAGTGTGTGAGTGTGTGGAGTGTGTGAGGTGGAGTGTGTGAGAGTGTGGTGGAGTGTGTGAGGTGTGAGTGTGGAGGGAGTGTGGAGGTGGGAGTGTGTGAGTGTGGAGTGTGTGAGAGTGTGGAGTGTGTGAGTGTGTGAGTGTGAGGTGTGGTGGAGTGTGTGGTGGTGAGGTGTGTGAGTGTGTGAGTGTGGGTGTGAGTGTGTGAGGTGTGTGAGGGTGAGTGTGGAGTGTGTGGGTGAGTGTGTGAGTGTGTGTGGTGTGTGTGTGTGTGTGTGTTGTGAGTGTGTGTGTGTGGTTGTTGTGTGTGTGCGTGGAGTGTGAGTATGTGTGGATGTGTGTGAGTGTGTTTGAGTGTGTGAGGGTATGTTAGTGTGTGTGAGTGTGTGTGCGTGTGCGTATGTTGTGCGTGTGTGTGTTCGTATTCGTGCGCGTGTGCGTGTGTGTGCGTGTGCGTGAGTGTGTGTGTGCGTGTGTGAGCTTGTGCATGTTAGTGTGCGTGTGCGTGTGCCTGTGCGTGTTCGTGTGCGTGCCGTGTTCGTGTGTGTGAATAACAACGGTCCAAAAAGGTGGGATTATGTTTTTGCCTTTTATCGGGTAGATTTTTCTACACTTTAGTGAGTAGCTGAAAATAGGTTGTTAAAAGTACTGTAAGACCTCTTTCTCACCTACATGCAGAAATCAATAACCTTTGGGTTTGTTGCCAAGTTAGTAGTCTTAAGGGGTCGATGCGCTTTGGGCTAAAACTCTGGAACTGGCTCTGTTTTAAATTTTTAAGAATTGTAATATGAAACCCCTAGTCTGCAATGAACCTTGTCACAATGAACTTGAAGAGGTCATGTTTCGGATTTTAAAATTTCTCCCCAAAATTCGCATGTCATTGGCAACACCTCAAAATCTGATAATACCGCATGCTCTTTATACCTGGTAGGCGGAGTGGTTATACTACTTACATCTGTACCAGTTTACTGTCGAGAAACCCTACATCGGCGGCCGTGGGATTTTATATTTCCCACTGTTCCGCCTGGGGTGTTCCAGCCCAATTAATGTTATTGTAATATACTTAACTTAACTGAAAATGTAAACCGATCAGAATGCATTCCTTGGTGGTTCTACCCCTCCCCCCCGCCCTTTCCCGTCAATACTCTGTGTCCGCCATATAATCCCCAAGCTAAACTGTGAGGGAGCCGTATTGTTACGTTTTGCCCGAATCGGTATGGAGTTTCGCATCCGGTACTGGATTTGGTCCCCTCCACTGTTATTACCATTCATTGACAATAATCTGGTCCCAAAGATTAACTAAGAATATTAATGATGGTTATAGGACATTTATATTGCCAAACCTATTTGAGACTAGTGGATACATGTTATCTAGATTTTCTTTTCAGGTGTGGTATCTATATGTAAAAATTCGATACGTAGACGCTTGATGCAAACCGGATATGAAAATTTAAGTACAGGGATTTGGGTGTTGAGATTTTGTTTTAAAAGATCACGATACGACTAAGTGAGCATAAAAATTATTCAGAGTTGGAAACGAATCCGTATTTGATTAAAATTTTGGATATCAGCGAGCTCTTATAACTAAGCTCACTTCGGGTTTTTGATGCCATAAATCTAGTTTCCGTTTGGTACGGGATAAAGTCATACACATGGTACCAACTGATCATTTTCCTGCTTACAGAGAATAAATTAATGGCATTCTTGCGTAAATTTGCAACCCTGGATAACTAACAGATTTAGCAAATGATTGATTTGATTTTCGCCAATTGCAAAATGGATACGTCTACATTTTTTTCTGGAAATATAATACATACTTAGATATAAATTTAATTTTAATTCTGTATAGGCAACGTAATTCATTGGTTTTTTTTTTGCCAGTATGGGTTGGTTTTGAGCGTTATTGATTTGAGTAGATTTAGCTTTCCAAAAGGGTATTAATATTTCTCTAGTAGGTAAATAAAAAATGCTTACCGTATTACTTATTGCCGTTACCCAATCACTGAAACAAAATAAAACAATGAAAATAGATCCACACTAATTTATACTAACCAAAGTGCATACTTATTTAAACCGTAGGTATGAAACAAAACATTTATTAAGATTAATAAAACAGGAGTTTTATACAATCCGTACACCTAATTTAAAGTCTTTAATCTTAATAGAATTTGGTAAGCTATTTAACATACAAAAAAATAAATAACTACGGCTGCATATGGATTAAGCAAATAACGGGGGAAAAAAATGAAAAATTATTCTAGAATGGTAAACTAGCGTTAATTGCGAATACTATCTAGTGTTAGCGGTTAAAAATATTTTATTTTGTGCAATTTTATACACTAAAATATGATGCAGTGTAGGAAAATTAATGTTATCTATCCTTTTGTGTAATTCAAATAGCCATAGACACCTGGACGTTAGCTTTTGATACCATTGACACCATTTAAAATACAATATTATACACGACGATACATTAACGAGTGGCATTGGTCACTCGGGTATTAACGTTTTTAACTCGGTGATAAAACGCCAATATATCTTGTATGATAAGTAACTATTAACGGCAATACAGAACAAATAATTAATATGTCTCTCTACCTTCTTGTCACATGATCTACGACTCACGCATGTGAAAACAGCAGCTAATGATAGCAGTCAAATAATACGAGTGTAAACGAATGATCATTGGCATGCGTTAACCAAGTAAAATAAACGAGAATTAAAAGTGGCAAATGATCCATTTTGCAATTTACACCATTGAATTGCAATATTTTTGTCGTAGTGCCATCAAATCGCAGATTGTCACAAAAGAGATATAGTAGTTACAAAACGTCGTGGCACTCGAGATGCGCGGCGCGATTTTATACAATTTGAAACACATAAACGATGTTATGATCGGGAAATTTCGGTAGCAAAAATGCCATCCTAAAAATATACGGCAAATGAATATGTTGAGTAATTATCGATTTTTTTAACGATTAATATCGTAAATGAATAGGTTTTTATTGAATGATCATTTATAACAATTTCAATTTAGGTATGTATTGGATTACCTATTTCATATTTGCATTAAAACAATTTTTTTAGTTAGTAAACATAACCTAACCTGTTTAACATCAGCTGTTTTTGTCAAGGATTTGCAAAAATGAAGTTCAACGTTTTATAAACTTTTGATTACACCCAACAGATAGATAGAAAATAAGGACAACTTCTGATAAGATTTTTGGTTGCAGGTCCAAATATTTATATTTTTAAGAACCAACAACAAGAATCAATCAATTAGCCTCATTACGTTAAAATACGTGTCAGAAGATGTTGTTACAAATACGACAAGTATTTACTTAGGTCACACTATTAGTTTATTGTGCGGACTAGAAAATGTGCAAAATTATTTGTTTGATAATTCTTAGATTAAGTAATAGTCTGTAGGTGTAAATGTGTATTATCAAAACTTGAATGAAGCTTGTTAATGTGATTATAATGTTATAACTTGAAATACTTCTAATAGGACAGAACACAAACGTAGAAATAACTACTACGTTTCACAGCAATGTGCAACTTAATGAGACCTTCCTTCTTTGATCGGAAAATATCTTTCTAGAAGTATTTCAAATTCTAATGCCTATCTGTAAAATAAATCACAAATTGATAAAACCTTTTTAAAATGTAATTTTATTAACATACAAAAATAAATAACTACAGAAGATCAATTAGTTAGAATCTAATTCACTGTCGCTGTATTTGTCCCTACTGCTGTAATCAATGTATTCATCACTTTCACATGTATTTACAGTAAAAATCAGCTCTTCGACTTCATCAATAAACCTTCTTTTTCTAAATATTATTGATCAATCTTTTCTGTATGTTTGCACACAGCTTCCCATTCTTCACAACCAACTGATTTAAATTTATTCTATGCTAATTTCCACACATCTTCAAATTTAGACGTAATATAATTACTCCCTACATAATTTTTAACTTGAGCCCCTTTCTTTTCAATTGGATTTAGCTCTGGATGGTAGGGTGGCAACCTTATTACAGAATGACCGTGTTCAGCCATCAACCTATCGATTAAATAATTTTTATGAACTGGTCGATGAAGTTTAATTTTCTCGCAGAGTTCGGGTTTTGTCTCACTTTGTTCAAATGCAATCGTTCGTTTAACCACTTCTGCATTTCACTTTTTTTCCAGACACATGTTGGATTAGGCTCTGTAGATATGTTGTGGTAAGATGCGTTATCAACCACTAGCACATAATTAGGCTTAAGGTTTGGAATAAGTTTTTCGGTCAATTACTTAATATAATTATTAGAATTCATGCCGTCAAGATAATCTCCTGACTTTAATCCCGATTTAAACATCAACAATGCAGCATTATTATGCGTTGTCCTTTTGAAACAGGTGCTTTCACTTCCTTGTCACTGCTGTCATACCATCCATGCGAACTCGTATGTGAACTGTGCAAGTATGATTCGTCACTATAAATGATGTTTCTGCCATCTTCTCTGTGTTTTTTTATTTTTCTTAAAAATGTGGTTATTTTCGCCCTTATTGCAGAAGCTTCCACCAAGACCTTCTAGCTGTATTTAGTCTTCTGCCATTCGAAACCCATCCTTCTCACAATCGATCGAGAGCTGCTTAATTTTCCTCTTAAATGTATCCTTTCTTCTTGGACAGCTGCGAGCACATTTTGCATTGTTGGTTCTTGCCTTTGGATATACACAAAATTGTTAATTATTTTTCTAACAACTTCTTCACCAAATTATTCATCGTTGACCTAGGTGCTGGTTTTTTTATTGTTTTCGAGTTGAACCAAATGTACTTCCTTCAGGTTTCGATCTGCCATGCTGCGTAATGCGTTTAATCGCTCTTCCGGGTATGCCTGTTGCTTTTGCTAATCTTTCATACACACGATCTACAGGGATAATAAAGTCTTTTGTTTCTTCTTCTCGCTTCATAAATTCATACAATTTATAAATAATTTCACGAGCTTGACTGTGAACAACTGCTCCACACATGTTCAAAACGTTTACTTGGCAGTTTGGACAACAAATAACGATGAAATAATAAAAAGTGTCTTGAAAAAGACAGATTTTGTATAAAACAGAAGGAATAAACTCAAGCGGCAACGTACGAATACAACGTGAAGTAAACAAAGCGAATGACTACATTTATAAGTTGAATCTTTCGAATACTTTCGAAGCTGAATCATATGCGCATGGAGGGGTGAGTGCTACGACATTTTGAAACTACTCTACCGCTATTGCAACGAAATTGATGAAGAATTAATCTTAGCTTACGTTATGCTATAAAATTCGTTTTTATGTCACGTGGACCGTAATAATTGTAATTAATAGTCTATGATAAATATTTGTGTAGTTAATTCGATAGGAAATTGAAATACACCCAACCAATAAAAAAATAAAAAAATATGTTAGAAAAATAAATTTAATCTGGCGATGAAACCAAAATTCTTTAAATGTAGGGTGGCAAAAAGTTCTTCAAATCAGTAATTTTAAGATGTAAGGAATACAATACAAAAATATTTGTACATGAGCAGGGTGCTTACAAAAGTAGATTTTCTTCTAACTCAAAACCTTACCAGTAACTAAATTTATAACACACAGACACAAAGACAGGCATAGACGCAGACACAGACACTTACAGGGACACGGACACGGATACGGACACGGACACGGACACGGACACGTACACGGACACGGACACGGACACGGACACGCACACGTTCACGTTCACGGACACGGACACGGACACGGACACGTTCACGTTCACGGAAACGGACACGGACACGGACACGGACACGGACATGGACACGGACACGGACAAGGACACGGACACAGACACGGACACGGCCACGAACACGGACACGGACACGGACACGGACACGGACACGGACACGGACACACGCAGGCACGGACACGGATACGGACACGGACACGGACACGGACACGGACACGGACACGAACACGAACACGGACACGGACCCGGACACGGACACGGACACGGACACGGACACGCACGCGGACACAGACACGGACACGGACGCGGACGCGGACGCGGACGCAGCCGCAGACGCAGACACAGACACAGACGCAGACGCAGACGCAGACGCAAACTCAGACGCAGACGCAGACGGAGACGCAGACGCAGACGAAGACGCAGACGCAGGCGCAGACGAAGACGCAGACGCAGACGCAGACGCAGACGCAGACGCAGACGCAGACGCAGACGCAGACGCAGACGCAGACGCAGACGCAGACGCAGACGCAGACGCAGACGCAGACGCAGACGCAGACGCAGACGCAGACGCAGACGCAGACGCAGACGCAGACGCAGACGCAGACGCAGACGCAGACGCAGACGCAGACGCAGACGCAGACGCAGACGCAGACGCAGACGCAGACGCAGACGCAGACGCAGACGCAGACGCAGAGGCGCAGACGCGGCCGCGGACGCGGACGCGGACACGGGCACAGACACAGACACAGAAACAGACACAGACACAGACACAGACACAGACACAGACACAGACACAGACACAGGCACAGACACAGACACAGACACAGACACAGACACAGACACAGACACAGACACAGACACAGACACAGACACAGACACAGACACAGACACAGACACAGACACAGACACAGACACAGACACAGACACAGACACAGACGCAGACGCAGACGCAGACGCAGACGCAGACGCGGACGCGGACGCGGACGCGGACGCGGACGCGGACGCGGACGCGGACGCGGACGGACGCGGAACGGACGCGGACGCGGACGCGGACACGGACACGGACACGGACACGGACACGGACACGGACACGGACACGGACACGGACACGGACACGGACACAGACACAGACACAGACTCAGACACAGACACAGACACAGAGACAGACATAGTCACAGGCACAGGCACAGGCACAGACACAGACACAGACACAGACACAGACACAGACACAGACACAGACACAGACACAGACACAGACACAGACACAGACACAGACTCAGACGCAGACGCAGACGCAGACGCAGACACAGACACAGACACAGACACAGACACAGACACAGACACAGACACAGACACAGACACAGACACAGACACAGACACAGACACAGACACAGACACAGACACAGGCACAGACACAGACACAGACATAGACACAGACACAGACACAGACACAGACACAGACACAGATACAGACACCGACACAGACACACACACAGCCACAGACACAGACACAGACACAGACACAGACACAGACACAGACACAGACACAGACACAGACACAGACACAGACACAGACACAGACACAGACACAGACACAGACACAGACACAGACACAGACACAGACACAGACGCAGACGCAGACGCAGACGCAGACGCAGACGCAGACGCAGACGCAGACGCAGACGCAGACGCAGACGCAGACGCAGACGCGGACGCGGACGCGGACGCGGACGCGGACGCGGACGCGGACGCGGACGCGGACGCGGACACGGACACGGACACGGACACGGACACGGACACGGACACGGACACGGACACGGACACGGACACGGACACGGACACGGGCACGGGCACGGACACGGACACGGACACAGAGACAGACACAGACTCAGACACAGGCACAGACACAGACACAGACACAGACACAGATATAGACACAGACACAGGCACAGGCACAGACACAGGCACAGACACAGACACAGACACAGACACAGACACAGACACAGACACAGACACAGACACAGACACAGACACAGAGAGAGGCACAGACTCAGACGCAGACGCAGACGCAGACGCAGACGCAGACACAGACACAGACACAGACACAGACACAGACGCAGACGCAGACGCAGACGCAGACGCAGACGCAGACACAGACACAGACACAGACACAGACACCGACACAGACTCAGACACAGACACCGACACAGACACAGACACAGACACAGACACAGACACAGACACAGAGACAGAGACAGACACAGACACAGACACAGACACAGACACAGACACAGACACAGACACAGACACAGACACAGACACAGACACAGACACAGACACAGACACAGACACAGACACAGACACAGACACAGACACAGACACAGACACAGACACAGACACAGACACAGACACAGACACAGGCGCAGACACAGGCGCAGGCGCAGGCGCAGACGCAGACGCAGACGCAGACGCAGACGCAGGCGCAGACGCAGCGCAGGCGCAGACGCAGACGCAGGCGCAGACGCAGACGCAGACGCAGGCGCAGACGCAGGCGGAAGACGCAACCGCAGACACAGACACAGACACAGACACAGACACAGACACAGACACAGACACAGAACAGACCAGAGCAGACAGACGCAGACTCAGACGCAGACCCAGACGCAGACGCAGACGCAGACGCAGACGCAGACGCAGACGCAGACGCAGACGCAGACGCAGACGCAGACGCAGACGCAGACGCAGACGCAGACGCAGACGCAGACGCAGACGCAGACGCAGACGCAGACGCAGACGCAGACGCACGCACGCAGACGCAGACGCAGACGCAGACGCAGACGCAGACGCAGACGCAGACGCAGACGCAGACGCAGACGCAGACGCAGACACAGACACAGACACAGACACAGACACAAACACATACACAGACACAGATACAGACACAGACGCCGACGCGAACTTCTCTGTTGAAATTGAGATCTTCGTCTTGTCTACTATTTTAAGTTACAGTGGAAGTGGTATATGGGTTTATAGATAAATAGAGGAAATATCGAAGGGATTCGATTATTTTATAACCAGCTGGTATACTGTGAAGGAATGTATGAATAGTGTGTGGTGGTTTCCATTTTTAAAACTGTCAATGGTTATATTACACGCGATAATTAGTAAGTCAATATTGTGATGGTGTAGGATTATCCTCTTTGACCTTTGTAAAATGTTTTATTAAATCCAAGATTAGGTCCAATAGAATTTTCTAAAAGTTAATGTCATGTGTTGCTTTCATAATTGTTTTCATACTATTGCTATTCGTTTGTAAATCGATACATCCTTCAGATACATTTATCTACATCTGCGATTTCGTAAGGCCCTGGTGGTATTGTAACTTTATCTTTTCCTAATACAAGTTGGTGATTCTTTGAAGTAACGCTTAGTATAATATTGAACGATTAAGAACTAGTCAACCACGTTACATATTCCGATTCGTTATCGAGAAAAAGAAAGGGTTTGAAATTGTCTTGCAAGATACAATTATTACCAGTAAATGTAAATGTGTACTACGTTACGGCCACCTTACAGCTACTGACCTTCAAAACGCGCTTTTACATAAAAATCGCAAGACTAAATTACTGCAGTTGTATGTATTGAAGTGTTAAACCTTGGTAAAATAAAGGATAAATTGTGTTTCTGCTATCATCATTGAAAATAGTGGATTATTCTAAGGACGGCTTATTATACTGTATGCGATAAAAATACGTAATATGTTTATTACGTTTGATGTATGCCGTCTAGTGTGTTTATTTGTTATGCATAGCACAGGGAACTTTAATTTCTCGATAAATTTTGATAGCTTAACGGTGTTTAAAGCGTAGCGTTATAGCTTCAGTGGGAGTTTTCTGAATACGCTTGTAAATATAAGCCTCAACTTCGCTTATGTACTTTTATATATAAACCCTTTTCCAAGAGCGGCTGCTTTCATTGTTTCATTGTGGCTTCTGGTTTCTTGTAAAGTTTTTGATGCAACTTTTGCATAAGTGACCGCTTACCGCTTTTGCAACTGCAGCTGCACCCCCGTGAAAACAATCTGAAGCTCCTAATGATGCAAACAGAAGAATGAGAGGTATGAATCCCCCACCTTTGGTATTGGTAATATCCAGTTCTTAGACGCCAATATTTGATTATGTTTTGAAACGGCTAAGGTTTGTATTGGTGATTTTAAAGCTGATCGAAGTTTACCCCCAAAACGACGTCGTGCTAGACGTACTGGCCTATTTCACAGAGAATGTCTCCTTAATCGTAATCTGCTTTCAATTCCAATTGTCATTTTCCCTTTCATTACACAGGGTATGGTTATTGCAGCTGGTGTTCTACCAAAGGTACGAACGAAACCACCTCGAAGCTTTTTCTTGTAAAGTCTTATCCGCTATGTGACGATCTCTTAAACTGTTTGACTGGGAATGCCGTGTTCCTTACATGCTTCGTTCAATTCGTTAATACCTATGTCACCACGAGCTAGTCCTTTTCGTGAACAAGTATCAGGTCCACAGCATCTGTATCAGGTATATGTAACTCCACGGGTAATTTATGTATGTATGTCTATATATAATATAGTATGTAGTTCAGTGCTATAATGGGTGACATCCGTTTCATTCCGCAAGCTGTTGCATTGCCTATACAAAATTATGTTTTGACAATGAACAATACACGAAACGTAGGTATAATCGTCGGTTCATCTGGATGTGGAAAAACGAATGTTATGACTACCTTGTTAGAACATCCAAATTATACATGCCTTGAAAGTGTTCCTGTATACTGCATATCTTTATACCAACCTAAATACCATTACATACGAAATCTAGTAACCCCATAAGAGAGACCGGTTATTTCGAATACAGTGATAATAGTGACTTTATATCTAATAGTGATTCCCGTAAGAATTCAATAATCATTTTTGATGATGTAACATGTCATAAACAATATGAAATTAGAGATTATGTTTTTTCTGACAGACACCAAAATAATGGCTGTTTCCATCTGCGCCAAAGGTATTCATCCATACCAAAACGACTTATACAGAAAATACCAACTTACTTGTTCTTTTTCAACAAGATCACATCAATCTTAATCTTGTGTATGATGATCACGTTAATGTGCATATGTCGTTAGATAGTTTTAAGGACCGTGTTTCTTGTGCGAGCGTGATTAATACTGATTGCTCGTGATTGATAAAGAAAATGACGTTAAGGCAGACCGTTTTAGCAAGGAATTTGAATAGTACATTTATAAATACTGTAATATTAATGTGAACACGCAGTTGTAATGGAGGATCACTTAGTACAAGACTTTTTCGTGCTCGGAAGAAGAGTGCGCAGGATAAATACGCTAATGTTAAAGAAAATACTGCACTTACTGCGCGTACAATGAAAGCACACATTAAACCTATAACACAATCATTGAAGCAACTGATTACTAAAAAATATGCTTCTCCATCAAAGCTGAACCGTTCAAACCAGAATTCGAAAAATCTGTGCCTACTGCACATGAACATGAAATATTGTTGCGTCATACTCCACAATACGAAAAGCACCACGTACCCTTGTTTCTAACATCATTGCAAGCGTTTCAGACGAAACTGTAATTGCGAATAGTACACATGATGACGAAGTAGAGATTCCTACTTTACATCAATTAAAATGAATACTGTTAGCTGCCAGATCTCAACCGACTTTTGAAGAGTACCTCAATCATTATGAGGGATTAGCGAGCTATTAAGTTGAAGGTATATTTAGAGATCCCGAAGACGAGTGTACAATACAGCGTACACTTTGTGAAAAATTTTTCATAGGTGGTGATGACTACTACTCTTTCAAAAAAGTGCCCACAGGTAAAGGCAATGTATACCAATATAATGAAATTTTGCGTAGTATAAATGCTGCACGACATAATTACATCCCTGGCGGTTAAATCCAAGGAACTAATCGTAAAAAATACAATGAGATCATCAAATCATTAGTTCAACCTAGAACACTGTAACATCCCTTATTTCGGATGTTAAATTATTTAAGCATTTGTTCACTGCTGTTCCTTATTTAACGTTGTTCTCATTATGTTATTTTCCTAAAGTAAATAATTTAATATTCAATTGTTGATGGTCACTCTTACTTAACACACATTTTTAGACTTTTGAACCACTGGTTACAATTGGTAACTTTGAATGCTATTTAGTGAGTTCTTAAAAAAGAACGATTCTTCTTCGTTTCAAACATTGGTGCAAGCCATGCTTTAATACCTAGAAGGATCAAATAATTTCTGGATTTATTTCATCCATCGACGAAAGTCGGATTTATATTTGTTCTTTAGTATAAGAAATGATTAATTGGTAATATTTATTTCTACGCATTTTGCGGATATAAAAGGTTATTAAAAGAATTCAGGTATGCCTCTCTTCCTTTTTTTGTTTCTGTATTTAAAAATTGCTTTACTTTTAGCCATCACCACAGCTATCTTGTAATTTAAAACTACCTACTTTAAACAAAATACTTTAAATATATAAACTTCGGTTACAAACATAAGTTTATCTCGGAATTTCTACTTTGTGAACCTCGTGAAGGTAATGTATTCAATGGGGTTACTCGTGTCTTATATTAATTTATTTCCTTTTCTTACCCTTTCCTTTATATGTTCCCCATACTTATTGTCCTGTCTCAACGTATATACCAGATATGTGAAATCCTTCACCTGCTGCACTTCCTCCTCCATCTATTTCCACTCTTCGCTGTTCCTTCTCCCCCCTCCCTTTCTAAATATTAGCATGTTTGTTGACTTCCAGTTTCTTTCCATGTATCTTTCCAACGTCTTCATCATCTCTTTCATTTCTTCTTCCTTTTTAGCCACCAACACTATATCATCTGCGTAAGCCAGCGACAAAACCCTCAGTTTCTCTACCACCACTCCACCAGTCTGCTGTCCTCTTAATATTTCCTCCAAATCCCCCGTATATATCGAGAACAGGTTTGGAGTCAATGGACATTCCTGTGTCAAGTCCTTCCCTGTGACGAATTCCTTACTCACCTCCCCATTCACTCTCACCCTACTTCTCGTTTTCTCATACTTCTCCATCCTTTCAACCAGTGTTTCGTTTCTTTTTCTCCGGTATGTCCGTAGCTTTTCCCTGTTCACTGTATCGAACGCCGCTATAAGTCCACAAATAACGCCACCATTCTTCCGCTTTTCTAATCTAATTCTTTACTTCCCAAGTGTTTCAAAATATATACGTTATCTATCACTCTTATTCCCTTCCTGAACCCAGTCTGCCCATCTGGTAGCAGTTTCTTTTCGTCTATCTGTTTCTGCAGCGTTTATAAGTGCTACCTAGTACTAGTACTCCGGAAGGATTTCCGGGGAGATATTTTGTTAATTATTTTCATCATCCTTTTCCCCTGTACATACCCACATTTCTCCTTGTATCCCGTCTTCCCATCTCGCTTTACTTTTTTTTTACTTTCAATAAAATTAAAATTTCTTTTCTAAATAACTTAACTGTATGCAAGTTAAACCCTAATTGCTTTATTACTTGCTTAAACTGCCACAGTCCAATTAAATCACTAACACTTGGGTGCGTACGAAAACCTAAGTTCTTTACTTTTTTACTTATTTTATGTCATGCCTTTTTGTTAAGGTCTGTTCGGAGTTAATTGCAAAAAAAATTAAAATCGATCCCTTGGTCTACATAGTTCAATCGTTACAGTACAAGTGACATTTCGAAAAATTTTAAACTAGGTATTGGAAAATGTCTACAAGTCACTTGCTATGAATTAGTAGTAGAGAACTTAGCTTCTCTATATCACTCGCTTTCTTTTAGTATTGTATCATCTAGAAGTCTGTTGACTAAGATTAAAAATGTGTTACATTGTAGTAGGAACTGAAAAACTGTATTTCCAAGTTCCCAAATGACCGCTGTGTTTGTATAAGATATACTTTCATTTGTTTCTAGAAATCACACATATGATAGATCACAAGACACATAGTTGTTTTGTTATTCTACATGCAGTTGCACCCTTATACAGAAAAACTTCAGCTCTGCAGAAATGCAGCAAATTTCTTCAGAGAGAATTTTTTTTTAAATATTTATGTTATTCAGTTGAAGTGTGCGTGTTGTTTAGCTGGTTGTAGCTGTGTGCGGTTAATCCATTTTCTTTTGCCGGTATCTTGCGAGGTCGTCATCGAATATACGGGGGAATGCGGAGGGCATATGGAATATTATCCAGGGTTTCTTCTCTTCTTTCCTCGGGAAGGTCGTCATAGAGTTGTGGTAGGATCGAGGGGGGGGGGATGAATTTCAGTTTGGGAGTGGTAAGGATCTCTCTGGTTGGGATTTTGTCGAAAATTCTTTTGTGTGCAGAGTTTCTTTGTAATGCTTGTATTCTGTGTTTGATGGGTGGTATGTTTGCGTGTTGTATTGTGAGATTGTTAGGGTACCTGAAAGGTATCCTGTGTATGCGCCGGAATATTTGGCGTTCACAGGACGCGTTAGAGGAGAGGTGATTAGGGTTTTTGTTTGTGTATATTGGTGCTTGGTAATCCACAACAGGGCGTATGTTACGTACGTTTTGTAGGTGTGTTGTAGTGCTTTGGGGTGGCAACCACTGATTTACCCCGGAGGGCGCCCAATAGGTTTTTCTCTGTTTCTTATCCTATAAAGTGTTCTTTGTACATCGGGGAACCAATTCAGGGTTTTAGTGAAGAGGATTCCTAAGTAAGTGATTTCTTGTTGGAGTGGGAGTTGTTCGTGGTGTAAGGTAAGGGAAACATTGCTATTGGCTAGATTTGGAGATTTATATACGTAGTAGTTAGGATGCCGGTTTGGTGGGATTGACGGAGACTCTCTACCGGTTGGCCCAGTTGGAAAAGTTCCGGGGGGTTTTGGATATGAGACGGAGGTCGTGTTGCTGTTCCAATGCACCGAAGGCAGTGTCATCCGCACACTGCGCAACAACTACTCCAGGTTGTGTTACTTCAGGAATATCGGAAGCGAAGATAGTCAGGTACGAGAGTAGACGTTTGGGAAAGGGATCGAGTGTGTTAAGGGTGCACATCTTATTGAGGAGACCGGCGTGCCAGACCCTGTCAAATGCTTCCTTACTGTCCAGAAACACAGCCAGGTTTCATTAATTGTGATTGACTGTTCTGATGGTATCTGTAAGCAGCTTCAACAAGGGATAGTGACACGTTCGGTTGCGACGGAATCCGAATTGGCTGTAGTAAGTAGTTTATTGTCCAAGGTGGTCTCTAAGTCGCCTAACTATAATCTACTCAAAGCATTTTCCGAGGCAACTCAAGAGGGAAATGGTTCTATAGGAAGCGAGCGTGGTGGCGTCGTAGTGCGATTTTGGTATCATGACAGTGGAGGCCGATTTCCAGTCCGTTGATAGGATTGGGAATTTGTTGTAAATGCCGGAGTGTAATCGGAGGGCTGGATCGGGCAGGTGTCGGAGATTTTTACGTTTTAGGCCGTCATGACCTGGGGCTGAATTTCGCCCTTTCTTAAAATACGCTTTGACCTGGTCTGGAGTGATGGGGGCACAAAATGATTCTCTATTGACTCTCTAGAGTTCCTTGACTGTATGTCGAATTGAGAATCTTCTGGAGATTGGAAAATGGATTGAAGGTGAAGACTGAAGAAGTCGGCGTTTCCTTGGTCAAAGGAGATTAGGTTGCCCTGTGGATAAATGGGATGCAGAGCCTACCTTCCTTCTGGTCAGTATATCAAACTGTTGCCAGAAGAGTTTTCCATTTCTGTAGTGTAACTTGGAGGTGGCTTTGGTCCAGGAGTCTTCAGCGTATTTGTTTGCTTCTCACCTGATTAAGGTGTTAAGGCGATTGTGTTTTGAGAGCCGGATCCCTAGATCGCAAGAATTGACGATAAATTCGTCTTTTCTCTTGGGTCCAGTTCACGATGCACCGTGTTGCGGTTTGCGGGAAATATCGATGTTTTTCAATGGGACTGAGATGTCCAGCGCTTCCGCAATTACGGAAGTTAGGTCTTTAATGGTTCTCTAGAGATCTTGGGTTATTAGAAAGTTGTTGGAGATATGTTCCAAGAACACTTTACAGTCTGTTTTCAAAAAGTATTTAGTTACTGTGAATTGAGGAAGTGCTGGGAGGGCTGGACACAATGGGAGTTTTGGCCAGTAGTATTAGACGATCTGAGGTGACAGTGGTGCCTAGAAAGCACTCACGGTCGAAATAATGGGTTCAGAAACAAGGATATGGTATATTATTGAGGCACCTAGATCCTCGAAATATGTAGGTTGTGTTAGCGCAACTCGAAAAAGCGACTACTGTAATAGAGCTATTGGTAGCATAATATCGTTGCCATTGCTTCTGAAGTCACTGGATTGGGTTGACGGGCATTGATCACCTAATCTGGCTGAATTAGGAAGGCTAGAGGCGTAAATTAAGAGGTCATCGGATAGTGTATTGTGACCGGGCGAGTTGTAGTAGGAGAAGAACACGATCGGGGTAGAAAGGCGAACCGTCACAGCAACACATTCGAGATGACGTAGGTGCGAAGAAAGTTGAAAGGGGGTGAACGGGAAGCAATTTTTTATTATAAGGGCAGTTCTATGGATGCTTTTGTGTAGGTAGGTGTGATAAGTATTAAAGTTAAGCGCGCATCTGTTTGTGAGTTTGGCTTCGGTAGTTAAGAGAGTCTGTGTATTGTGTTCGTGTAGTAAGATTTTAAGTAGGGAGCGTTTCCAACGAACACCCCGGCGTTAACTGTCCCGGCTATGAGATCCATTTTGAAGAGATTTAAAGAGTGGATTCTCGGATTACGTCAACCTTCGCCCGCGGGTCAGATGCGCACACGACGGTTCCTCGCTGGAAATAGGATCGGGATAGCGATATCCTATTTCGCCGGTCGGATAACATATGGAATAGGGTGTGTGTTAAGACTTGGAGGAAGTGTCTGATGGAGAGAAGTTCGGTGTAAACACTTCTTCCAAGTCCTGGCACACCCTATTCCATGTGTTATGTACATATGGCGCCGGTAAGGAAAGGAAAAGTCATGTATTTCATTCCCTCCCTAAGGGAAGAGCGGGCTGTTTGAGCTCCTTCAGTCACAATAATGGATTCCCAGGATATACGCTAACTACGAAAATACTACCCCAGCATTCGCCTAAGTAGCCGCACATGGTGTGCATATACGCAGTGACAGTGCCGCTACATGTGTATAAGGAAAACCCCTTGAAAAAACTTATTACAAGGTAGACGGTAACGAGAATCGAACCCATTACCTCCCGAATGCTAATCAGATCGTATCACCACCACTCTACCAATTCGGTAGCGCGGATCGCACGTTTTATTGAAATCTGCGGAAGGCGGGGACGGCTTCAGGTGGTGATTCAGAGATTCGTTGTTAGACCAGTATTGACGTAGTAAAATTCTTAATGTTTTCTGACCAACGTCGGAGGAATAAAGATTGATTATTTGAGATTTTTGCAATCTAACTAAAATTGCTTAATTGACAAATAATTAAAAAAATTGGTAAAGGATTCTGGTTATTTACAATAGTTTCACCTCTACACCGTAAAAACAGATCGCTACATGTATTGAACGTACATCAAGCATTTAGTTCACAGAGAACGAAAAAGATTTCATATTAAGTTTGTTTTTTAATTTGATAATATTTCAAAAAGGATGGTTTTTTAAGGAGATACGTGTTAGGTCAATCAGTATATTCAAATCTACAATGTAGTACTGTTTTACGTGCTTGTAAGAGGTTTGTTAAAGCTAAATATCAGTAAAACTTGTGGAATGAATTCCTTTGGCTATAACTACTGTAGATTGTCAATGTCATGTTAATATTACTAATAGATCTTCCAAGTTCTATTTTCTTTACTTAATCTTACAAACTTATTTTTAGTGTATTATTTTCTTATTTTCAAAATTAATTAAGATTTCCTCTTTCTCGAGGTGCTCATATATTAAATATGTAAATTTTGAGGTCATGCATTAAACGATTATTTTATATACAAATAATGGAAACACTCAATTAAATTATTTTCTGTTTCTTTTGTGCTTCATGGTAATTGTGAATACAAGTTAAAATGTAACATAGATGAATCAGTTTTCATTAATATAATATTTTGCTTAATACTAATATATTATATAAACATCTGAAAATGCGTAGTGTTGAAATTGCAGACTCTTAATAAGGAACTAGCGTTTAAATTAAATCTAATGATAATCAAACCCATAATAAATTAAATTCAAACGTACAGGGTCCGCCAGTGAAGCGGGAAATCTTGAAGTACCAATTTGTTTTCAGAATATGTTTATTATCAAAACTTTTTTTTACGGGTTTGACTAGAGGAAAGTATGCCATTTTATGTCTTAAAAATTATTCCGCTCAAGTAAGAGCCATTTCTGTGTAAACAGTCTTCTAATCTAGATTGCAAATTTTCCATTACTCGTCGGAGCAGGACAGGTTGAATTTGCTCAATTTCTTGTGTGATGTTTATTGCTAATTCCGGTAAGGTTTGTGGTCTATTACTGCTCTTCAGAAATCCCCAAAGGAAAGAATCAAATGCTGAAGAATCTGGGGATCTTGCGGACTACGAAATTTCACAATGCTTGGAAATGAGTCGGCTCGGAAAAAGTTCCCTTAAAGCAGCCATAGACACGCGAGCGGTATGACTTGTAGCCCCGTTCTGCTGAAAATAATTGATGTCCGGAAACCTAGGCAACTCTTCCGTCACAAATGTTCTGATCATGTGTGTGTAGCGGTTTGTCGTAACAGTTGTGGTGTTTCCTCTATCGTCTTGGAAAAAATATGGACCAGATGATGAAATTGCACACCACACTGTAAGCTTCGGACTATGTAATGGCTTTTGGTGTATCTCTCCTGGGTTTTCGTCATTCCAATAGCGACTATTCTGCTTGTTTACATATGCGTTTAAATGAAAATGTGTTCCATCTGACATAAATATGTGGTGAATAAAGTTTTCATCATCATGTATACGTCGCAATATTTCTTCGCTGAAAATCCTGCGAGCAAGCATATCACCAGCTTTCAACTCTTGGACGACTTGAATTTTGTAAGGGTGTAAAGATGTCTTTATGTAAAATTTGCCGTAACGATGTGTCCCTAATGTTTAGTGCAGAAGCATGTTTCACTGCAGAACACAGTGGACTAAGTGTTAATGCTACTCGGATGTTTTCCTCCGTTCTTACAGACCTTATTGCCCCTTTATGCTTCCAAGTTTAATGTGGAGCCAGTTTCTTCAAACTTTCTTACCCACTGTATAGTTGCATGAGCGGATGGCGCATTTCCATGTCGTAGAACATTGAAGTTATTACGAAACAATCATTGAACCGAAGTCACACACTCACCATTTTTATGAGACGATTTTATGCAAAACGCACGCTGAACGCCTGGCCACTTCTCCATGGTTCTGTTTCAATGTCAGTAACTGTCAAACAATAATCAAGTCATGGAAACATTGACATTTGGCAAAAAAATTTGGCCGCAAAATCTCTTGATCTTTCGGCATGCGATTTTTTTTGCAGATTTCTGAAGAGCGGGATAAAGGGTAATGGACTATAAACCTTACCGGTATTGCATCGAACATCAAACAAGAAATTAAGCGAATTCAACCTATCCTGCTCCGTCGAATAACCGAAAATTTCCAATCAAAGTTTTTTAATTTTTTTGAAAAAGTCTAGCAGTCGACGCTAATATTGTTGTTCATTTACATATGTACATGATCCGCCAGTGAAGCGGGAAATTTTGAAGTACCCAATTTATTTCAGAAAACGTTTATTTTCAAAAGTTTTTTTTTGAGGTTTGAGTAGACGAAAGTATGCCATATTACCTATGTCTTAAAAATAATTCCGCTAAAATGGGAACCATGTCTTTGTAAACACACGTTAGAAGAGTGTTTACAAAGACCTGCAACAAAAACTTTTGAAAATAAACGTTTTCTGAAAAAATTGGGTACTTCAAAATTTCCCGCTGCACTGGCGGGCGCTGTATATATGTAAATGAACATATATACAAAAAATCATCGAAATCCGTCAATCGGTTGTCTCGCAATCTGCGTGTACTAATTAACCCGATTATGTTAATATCATAGGATTAGGATTTTTTACAAAACAATAACTTAAACCGAAAATATTTATTAAAGGAAAAGTACAAATGTACGAGGAACAGAAGTTTATTTTCAATAAAGACCCCTTGCTTTTCAATACAAGTATTACATCGTTTCAATAACATCTTTAACCCATTATAAAAATATTCTTTTGGTTTTCTCGCAAAATGGCTTTCAACAGCCACTATAAGTTCATCATCATCCTTACATTTTCTTCCCCTTAGTGCTCTTTTGAGATCTGGAAACAAAAAATAGTCACTGAGGGCTAAATCTGGACTGTAAGATGGATGATCAATGTCTACAAAGCCACATTTAGCAACGGCAGCTTTTGAAAGTCTTGACTTATGGGCTGGTGCATTATCATGGAGCAGCAGGACACTTCGCGTTAGTTTTCTGCGACTTTTCACTTTAATAACATCTCTGAAGCGATGCATTAAGCTAGCATAATAGTCTCCTGTGATTGTATCACCCTTCCTCAGATAATCAATCATCAAAATTCTTTGGCAATCCCAAAAAACGGTTGCCATTATTTTTCCTGCAGAAGGGGAGACTATACTTTTTGGGAGGACTGGAACCCCTAATATTCCACTGTATCGACTCTTGTTTCATCTCCGGTGATAAGTCGATTGATAATTAAATCTATTTCGTCCCCACAAGGCGCCAATTATTCTTCACACTTCTCCATTCGAGTAAGCATTTGAAAAGGCGTAAGTATTCGTGGAACCCATCTCGCACTGACCTTTGCCATGCCAAGGTAATCGTGTAAAATTCTGAAAATGGTTAATTTTATAAGAAAATGCGTATACATATTTTTTAAAGAAAACTTAATTTTACATAACTTATCTTTATAAAATTTCCTAATATAAGGAAAAATAAGTGTAAAAGTTAAATAAATATGATTAAAAATGAATAAATTGTGTTATCCATATTTTTATAGAAGCGGGCGGCTTTCGTATTTTAATAGAAGCGGATGACATTAGAATTTTTTTTATGTTAGCATTGTAACATCCATTATTTCGGATGTTACATTATTTAAGCATTTGTTCACTGCTGTTCCTATTATCTTCTTATTTAACGTTGTTGTCATTATGTTATTTTCCTAAAGTCAATCATTTAATGTTCAAAATTGTTGAAGGTCACTCTTACTTAACACAAATTTTTAGAATTTGGAACCACTGTTTACAGTTGGTGACATTGAATGTTATTTAGTGAGTTCTTAAAAAGAACGTTTCTTCTTCCTGTTCAAATTGGTGCAAGCGTGTTAATATCTAGAAGAATCAAATAATTTCTGGATTTATTTCATCCATCGACGAAAGTCGAATTTATATTTGTTCTTCAGTATAAGAAATGATTAATTGGTATTATTTATTCCTACGCATTTTGCGGATATAAAAGGTTATTATAAACGTTCAGGTATGCCTCTCTTCCTTTTTGATTCTGTATTTAAAAAAATGTTTTACTTTTAGCCATCACCACAGCTATCTTATAATATAAAACTACCTACTTTAAAGAAAATATTTTAAATATCTCGATATCTAAACTTTGGTTACAAACATAAGTTTATCTGGGAATTTCTACTTTGTGAACCTCGTGAAGGTAATGTATTCAAAGGGGTTACTCGTGGCTTATTTTAATAAATTACAGAGATTCGTCCTGTACTTCGAGCTCCATTTTGCTTTCGACTTTCACTTCTACGTTTAGTTCTACTTTTACTTTACTCAGACAACCATACATGTACTTTTACTGGTTCAATAACTACATACACAGTTGGATGGATTGCTAACTGCTTCTCACTTTTGGTGAAATGTCACATTGACTGGAAAGTTAATTGATAGTATTGAATATCACGAAGATCTGTAACTAACTTCAACAAAAGGAATAGTTCCACAGTTAAGTTAAATTATAATTATATACCTTTGTGTGTGAATGCAAATGCACTTTTAAATTCTGTAAATGTGCAGCTTGCCTTACTTTGTCCTACTTTCACTTAAAATGATTTCACTTTAAAGTTTAATATAGTTATCTGCGTTAGTCTTAAAACAAAATCAATATTACACCATTTCAGTTTATTCATAGATTATTTCTTTTTGTAAACATAGGCTATCCACAGGTAAATGCAACTATCGTCGAGCTCTATGTATTATTGTGTTATTAACTACATAATGTCTAAATATTCGGGAGACTAATGTATAATTGACTGCTATTGTTTAACTAATTTATTATTTGGTTTTTATTATTGCACATTGTACAATATATTTAAATATTTTGTCGGGTGGCCTATGCATTTTAACCCTCCGATCGGTGGCAAGTCTGCGAGCGGTAAACTGGGGAACAAGGTCCCTAAGGTCCTTTAAAGGACGATACCGAGGTGACATGGATTTTCAGTATGCAAGTGGGCTCAATATATGTCTGCATCATTTTGTGTGCGTGGGTTATGGTTTTTGAAGTATCTAAATTTATATAGACGTATAAAAGCTATAATATAATGATTGGAATGGAAAAAAAATATTTTTTTAAATTTATATAAAGTATTATTCTGGTATATTTGGCCGCATAGGCAATAAAACGAATGATAAAAAGTACATAGACAATATTGGTATTCTGTGTATTGGCAGGTAGCGCAACGAGCCAATTGATGCGAGTGCTCAGTACAAACCGGTAATTGGCAGGTATAACATTTGGATCGGGTTTTGCGTTCGCGATGATATTGCTGATGACATAAATGACAAGACCAACGATTAGCCCGAGGTGCAAATTCAGGCTTAGCTCCTTGCTGTGGTCTTTGTAATACCTGAAATGGCAAAAAAACACAAGGACTAGATATTGTTTATTTTTAATGTGTTTTATTTCAACTTACCACAGCATCAAATGCTTCCATAGCATTTCGTATTTTGGGATAGCACGTTATGCGTGGATTGATAGCTCGTTCCTCAATGTTTGGCACTGGTAATCGTTTTGTCAACAGTTGCAAAAACGAACGCCGTTTATCTGACTTTCGGAGTGGATTCATTTCATTGTATATTATGAAGGAAGCCAGTGCAGCAATATCAACCATGTTGAAGTACATTGCAAGTGGCCAACGATTTGTCGAACGTTTACATGTATAAGTGCCAAGCATTTGATCCATTGTATCCACCCCCGATTTATGGGAATTGTAGTCCAGAATAGCCATTGGTTTTTGCTTATTTAGATTATCTACCTCAGATGTGTAATGCATAGTAGAGAGCAATAGTACCGATTTATTCTTCTTCGGCACAGATGAACACAATGAAACATTGCCATTGTGGAAACCAAACAATGAGCTCAACACAGGGCGCGGACCGTTCCAACAAACGCAGTTTTTTGAGGCATCAATAATGTTGCCACTTCTAACGTTGAAAAGAAATTGTCGGTATAAACTGTGCGACCGACACCGATGTAGTTTCCAGCAAGCACGATTTTCTGACCTTGATTGATCTCGCGTTCACGACCTGGCACCTTCCCACCATAAATCACACGTTTGAGGGGGTAGAAAGATTTGGAGTCACACAACCACCATACCCTTATTCCATATTTGGCAGGTTTAGAAGGAATATATTGTGTAAAACGTGTGCGGCCTCGATAAGGAAATAATTGTTCATCCACAGTTAGTGAACTGTGCGGAGTGTAAGCTGCTCTCAAATTTGCCTGTAACATTAGCCAAAAATCATCAATGGCGGCAGTTTTGCTGGTGGGTAATCTCTGCGGCCGTGAATTCGCATTATCAAAGCGAATCAATTTTGCCACAAATGCGTCAAATTCTTTCAGAGTCAAAACTTTCCATTGTTTCTGCTTCGTTGGATTTTCTTGGTTCCATGTAGCAGCTACCTCGTTGGCCTTGCGATTCGTTTCGCGTATGATGGTGCAAGCGATATATTCTGACATCAGGGAACGAAAAATTGACAGTAGATCATAAATCATCTTCTTCGATGGCCCTGGTTTGTTTTGTTTGTAGTCGATGATGTTATGTGCCCGTATACGGCTACTTGGTGTGTCATCTTTGTACCATTTCATCCCATTTTTGGACATAAAGTGAGCAGCATCAAGCTCTGCTTGAGGAATAGCAGAAATGGCAGCAGTAGCTTCTTCACTAATCACATCCACTTGATCATCGTCGTCTTCATCGAATTGGTCGTGATTGATTTCCACATTTGCTTCGTCTTCTACATCGGACACATCTCTATCATATTCTGGTCGATATGAAAGGTCAGTGTCATCATCACCATCGTCTATAGGATCCTCATTGTCGCTCATTTCAGCTCCCATATAAGCCTGACATTTTGCGCCGACCTCGCGTTTCTCCTCCGCAGTCAAACGTTGGTAGCGTGTTGTGTTATTGACAACCATATTTACAACCATCGTCTATCATTGTTCTATAGTAAATACACAAAAACAAACACGAATAATTATATACATAAAAACAAACCGAATTAGCTTATAAACCGAGCTAAAATATTCAAAAAACAAAATTATACACTTGAGAAAATGAAACACTAAACTTGCAGAAGCACAAAGGTAACGTTTCACTTGTCAAACGGTAGTTTCAGACTGGCTGGCGGGTGGCTCAAAAACATTTCATTATTATCTCCCACTATTTCCGCTCTTTTATGTACAGGTCCGTAGGGACCTTCTACCTGCGTTTACGTAGAAATGCCATTAAAAAAAAAAACAAAACGCTAACAAGTGGTCGAGCTGATCTGAAACCTAGGTACTTTAACTGATTCAGAATGTCGTTTTTATGGAATAGTTGTAGCGACACCCTTGTAGCGCATGATAAGAAACGATTATGAACTCATAGAAGTAGTAAAAAGTCCCTGCCGACCTTCTCACCGATCGGAGGGTTAATTAGCAACGGCAATTTTGATGCTATAAATATAATTCTTCTTGTTTTACTAAAAAGATATTATAAACTCAAACTTCATTGGCTTGGGATCATCCCAAATTAATTTAACTTGACGTGTATGTTTCATGCTTCATTTCATTGTTTACAGTAAATTACTGTAGGTACTACCTTTTTAATTTAAACAAAGGATAATTGCAACATTCAGTTATTTTTGGGAATTACATTATTGGGAATAAATGTTTTAGGTACCAGCTTGTCGATTATTACAATTTATATAAAATTTGTGTCTGTATAACCTTTCTTTTACAGGAAACCTATCAAATTACCTATCTCATTGCATAATTACTTATCCGTGCTGTGTTACCTTTCCTGTTTTGAGTTTTGAGGAAAGGGCTTTTTTTTTGTATAGTACTTAAAAACTCGTGGCGTCCAAATTTCAGTCCTTCGTTCTACATATATATCCTTCTTTCCTTTCTTTCTCGGACCTCAATGTTCCCCACGCATCCAAGTGCCCTTTAGCTGCTGGTCGAGGTGTTCTTCTCCTTCCTATTCCTATTTCCTTTTTTTTTGCTCAACAGCGGTGCACGTTACAAAACGTTCCGCTACATCATCTATGCACCTCTTATAATAAAACGACTGAGTTTGTAACTTAGGTTAATACAGCCTTTATATATATATATATATATATATATATATATATATATATATATATATATATAATATGAATAAAATTAACCAAAAAAGTAATAGTCGCGTAATTCGCATTATCTGTCAAATTTTAATTTTTCTCAAAAAAAGTTAAAAAGTAGTTATTTCTCAAAATAACGAAAAAAATTAAAAAATTTTTTTTTACATGTAATTTTTAGCTCATGAAAAATTTCAGCTGTATAAGATACTTTATATTTTTTGCCCATTTTTTGCAAAATAAGACTCGCAACCTACAAAAAACTTCTTAGTTTTGACCATGTTTCATTCCAAATACATTTTCTTTAAAGTAGTGCCATATTAAATGTATGTTTTTCTACAAAATCCAAATAGGGCCGCATGTAGGGGCGAGTAGGGCCGGAGCCGGTCGTGTGGGGACACCGCGCTTTTCTTACAGATGAGTCATTTCCACCATTCTGCAGGTGGATTCTTTATTCAAAGGACATAACCAGTTGTGTGGATAATTAAATAATTAATTTACGGATTTTTGTAAGGATTTTGGGATCTTTACACGATATTACCATTTTCATTGTAACACTGAAATAGAAAAAAACACTTTATATGTAACTTGTTCTTAGCCCTGAACTCAAATCATATCTACGGTTTCTCCTGTTGACAATTCACATATTGTGCGTAAATAATATTACTTCTCAAATTTGGTTGCAAAGTGATCCTGGTTAAAGGGCTGGGGGCGGGCTAAAGTGGGCGGTGTAGTGCGCGGGTAAACGTGTAGTGTAGTGTAGTGCGCGCACAGCTTAATCCGACGTTTTCGGTAATCCGACACCCTTCCGGTCCCATAGGTGTCGGATTACCGAGTGACAACTGTATCACTGTTTGCATTAATGTAAAGCATTTCCAAAAACAGGCGTTTCGTTAAGTTTTTTCCTTTCAGTAAGATAACAGATTCGTTATAGTTCATCTAATGATGCTGAGAAGAGGTACATAAAAGGTCATGAAACAAATCATATATTACCGGTGTCAGGTGGATTGTCACCAGTATTGTGAACAATGGGTAGGTGTAAATTAGATTGAATAGATGTTGTGAAAAATAGTTTATTGACAAAATATCTTAGCTAGAGAATTAATTTCCGAGACAAACTACTAGTCAAACTAATTTACGCCAACCCATTCTCCCAATATTCACAATCAACATCTATTATATGTGTGTAAAAATTTTATTGTGTATGTGTGAAACTTTAATTTAATGACTCACGTTAGGTACGTTATTAATAATTCAAGCACCTAAACTTTTAGTTTGTCTTGATAAAGGAATAAAGAACTCTGAAAGCTCGCCACAGCAACAATAGGTTTTAGTTTCATGGCCTTCTTTACTCTGACTGCAACCTCGGTTAGATATTTAATTACCTGAATTAAACAGTCAAGATTACCCTCCAAATTATATATAAGTTAGGCAAAAGTTGTAAAGTAAGATGTATTGTTATAAACATGTTACCGTATTCATTTAATATCATCAGCACAGTGATGCCGCGAAGCAAGATCATGTCTATTCCTTTCAATACAGTGGTCACCGTGAAGAGAGTTTCTTTGTCAACTGATGCAGGTTGCAATTATATCTTTCACTGTAACGAAGGTACCGTATTGTTTTGTGAGTGAAATCATCAAAATCTCGAGCTTACATAGAAGGTAAAATGTTTGTACTGCCACGAGAAGTAATTAGTTACTCAGTGAAAAGAACGCTGGGCTTCAAGCGACCATACCGGAGCATGTACGGTATGCATCGCCAACGATTATCGCCATAGAGATCTTATTAAAATGCAAAGTGACAAAATGGAGAACTTCACAAATCGACAAGAAGAAATTTTCTCTGACTCTGTGTAGTAAATGGTTTAAATGACCTACATCAAATTGGTTTAGTGGAAATAATGCAGTATGCTTGAGTTAATAAAGAATTTCTATATATTTTAGTAACAATAAGCGCATTTTCGAGATACTTCTGGGCTTTCCCCATCAAACCCAAGAATGGTAAACTAATCTCGGATTGAATGAATAATTTTTTGTCTGGTTTGCAAAAGACGCCTAAACATATACAAACTGATGTGGGACGGAGTTTTATAATGCAGAATATAACAAGTTATGAAAAAATTTCATCGATCATTACAGTAGTTATTTCCACTTAAAGAGGAGCATAGTCGCACGTGTAAATTGCAACCATACAGCAATAATATGGATATTTTGCAACATTTAAAATGTCATAATGTTCTTGACCGTAAAATATATAAGTTTAAAATGGGGGATGGCGTACGTATTGGTAAACATATTTCTAAAAGTTACACCTCTAATTGGAGCTATGGAGTCTTTCAAATATCCGCAGTGAAACGTTAAACCCCAATTATCTACACAATACGTAATAGTCGAGGTTAATATCCTGATATTCACTTAGTTGAACGTATAAGACGACGTCAAGGGAATAAATCTTTAGTTAAGTAGTTAGTCTTTGATAGCTATCTTAATACATGGATTTCTAACAAAGATATTGTATAGTATGTTAGTAATGATTAGCGGCCGAGTCTGGCTCAGTTCAAGGTCACTCGTCCTCTGGTGGCGCGAAATCAAAGCTTTTGGAGCTTTCCAAGGTCAACCTTTTAGCGGGAAATTTTTATTTTTGGAGGTAAAAATGGCGAGGTCAAAATTTAAATACAAAAATAGTAATTTGTCAAAGATTATTTACCTGGTATAACATTACATTCCTAGAAATATATAAAAATAGAATGAGTTCATGGAAACAGAAGAATGACAAGTTTTTATCTATCCTAAAAAGTAGACCGAGGTCAAATGGTACTTATATTAACTAAAGTGAGTCAAGGTCAGATAGTTTTCTAAACTAAAAGTAGGACAAGGTGGTTATTTAACAAGTTTAAACATGTTGCGATAACCGCAGTGAGCTGTGTTGAAATTGGTCAGTCAGTTAGCAACTTGTTGTTAGACATGGAATTAGCAGGGTTAAACCAAAGCACCGATTGTAAACCCTGTGCGGGACCTTGAGCTATCGAAAAACTATAAAGTGTAATTAGTACCAAGTACGGTGAACGTATAGTGATGAAAATGGGCGATTTGAAAGGTGTATTACCTCAGCGCTTTTATGAGTATTTCAAAGAAGAAACTCGAATTGAAAAATTTAAAACGTTACTAAATATGAAGGATGTGTTCATAAGTAGTTTGGGTGCAGCCGGGAAAACTACAAACATAACATTTTGTTTATAATAGTAGTGCTACAACCCCACCATATGTAAATTACGCTTGCTTTAACTGCAATAAAATCATTCCTGGAACGATCCAAACTCAGAAGTTGGCCGTTATATATGGATACCCCACATGTTGCAGTAACTATATGAATAATAATTTAACATTGTGTTGTTGGTGCTGTCAAAATAGTGATGGTAGTAGTAGTAAAAATAAAAATGAAGAGAAACAAGATTAAGGTTATTCGTCCAGCACTGACGGCATCATTTCAACATAAGGATGATTTATCGGATTTATCGGAAGCAGCTAATGAATACTTAATCGATTGTGTTTATTATAAACTATCGAATGATACTCATCATGCAAAACATATGGAAATTGGACACAGTGCACACCTCAACCTTGCACCAGTATATGAGAAATGGAATGAGCTTCTAAGATAGCATTCATATGTAGAATTACAATTTTTCCGATCCCAAGAAATTGAACATAAAATTAATTGGTCAAATGTAAACGAAGAAGAAGATATAATATATGATCAACATTATGAATCTCTATCTCGCAATCTTGGTATTATTAGAATTGGGAATCGATTAAAAGATTTGACAGAACTTTGAAAACTGTTATGATTGAAAACTACAACTGCTTTTCTTGCACATTAAATACTCATAGTGTAGATGAACTATTCAATGTAAAGGATATAATAAGCTATAGATTGGAATTTATTGAATCTTACAATTTGGTGTGTTTCTATGAAAAGTTCATACAAGTTGTTAACTACCGTCGTTTTCGCGAGAAAGAATTCCTTGGTGGTGATGATGACATTTATAAAGACATTGAAGATATTACAAATGCCAAGTACAATATTAATTGACTTATGTCATTAATACTGTATGCTTAATGGAAATATTGTATTACTGGTTACCTAATGTATAGCATTTACTAAATAAAGAAATATTAATAACTATCATTTGTTTTTGTGATCTCGATTTAGGTATAAATACCCTGCTTTGTCCATCTAGGTAAACAATGTTAAGTAAGAAGCGAAAGAGTGCAGGTGGGTGCTGGTAGTGAATGCTGGTGGTGAATGCTGTAATCAATAAACTTCCTGTTGAATTGCATTTAACTGGTTACCAGTATTGTGGTCCTGGTACAAAGTTAGAAAAACAACTCACACGCGGTGACCCTGGTATTAATCAATTCGATGCTCAGTGCAAACTTCATGATATCAGCTACAGAGATTCCCGAGGTTTAGAAAGTAGACATAAAGGAGACAAAATTTTAGAAGAACAAGCTTTAAATCATCAGACGCAGCAGTAGGTGAACGAACTGCAGCTTTAGCAGTCGGTAGCACTATGAAAGCAAAGAGAATATTAGGAATGGGATGCAAACCTCGATCCAAACATATGAAGAAGAAGCAATCATTATGCAATGGTAGAAATTTATTGAATTTACGAAAAAAAATAGCTAAAAAAATTAAACTGAACGGAAATTTCACTGACACAATAAAGTCGGCACTTTTAGTGGCAAAACGTGTGGCAAAAAGTTTAGCAGGAAAGAAAAACATTAAAGTTCCTAGAGTAATTTCCTTACCTGAACAAGTAAGGTTTTTACCATTTCTTATTGCATTAATCGCAAGATTACCGGCAATCGGTGCCTTAGCTGGGGTGCATCGGGAATTGCTAAAGCAGTCTATGAAGCTAAAAGTGCTAAAAATTGCAAGAAGAGACATCGCGCCATAATCGCATGATGGAATCTATCGCTAAAGGCTCCGTGAACAAGAAAGGTGGTGCACTTTATCTAAAACCATACAAATCAGGTAGTGGTGTATTATACTTGAAACCAAAAAATTATGTAGATTAACCGAAAGACCGTTAACAGATATTAATTAAAAAAAATACAACGAGGGATGTTTTTATGAGAGATAACATGCCTAAATTACCATGGAAAAATGAATCTGGAATTATTAATTTAGCTAGCCAAAGCGGGCCAGGTACGTATTGGGTTTGCTACAAAAAGCAAGGTAACCAGGTATGGTATTACGATAGTTTTGGTAATCTTCGGCCACCAATTGAAGTGATTAACTACTTTCGGGGAAGAAATACGTTATTGGATTGGTTGGATTTTACGGCTGCAAAGCATTAGAAACATTAAATACAGGCAACGATAGATTTTATTTTAGAACAAATCCATCTCATTTGCAGGTGATTAATATTCCACTTGGTGCATAAGGGTTAGATGAAAGTAGAGATTATCCAAATTTAAGATACCCACAGAAAGGCTTATCATTAGAGAAAACAACAATCCACTTAAATGTGAGATAAACAGTTCTTTTGAGATCGATTTTAGTAAAAAAGATAGCATTGGTCGCATGCTAGGGTTTGAGTCTAAAATATTAGAACCAATACTTTATATACGTCTGCGTTAGACATCCAAATACTTAAACAAACTAATCTATACGTAGAGTGCAACATTATAAAAGGATCTTATGATAACGGGAAACCTGCAAAGGTATTATATGAGATTGACGTTTTAGTTCCACCAAGTCAACGTTTAGGTAAAAATCTTAGCAATACTCAATATTTAGAAGTAAATATTGACATAATCAGTAATATAACAATTAACCTGACTAATCAAAAGTGTGAATGAATAGACTTTGGTGAAAATGAACTATTCACAGTAAGCCTAGAACTAAAAGAACATGAGTCAGAATTAATCAAGGATCAATTTCATCTTTAAAAAATTCCTATAAAAACATCATCCCTACAGTACGTCAGTAATTAGTTATCAACCTTCATTGCGGATAACATCTGGGGAGAAATGCTTTTTAAAGTCAATTGGTTTAAAAGTTCTCACCGACAATGACCGAGTCATTAAACGTCCTTCAAGACGTACATTTTGATGATACTATGATTCAATCAGATATTCATACTTATCTTCCGTATGGATCTTCTAAATATGGACCTTCTGATAAAATACGCATCTTAATTCAACGTCAAGATCTAATTACGGCTACCTACGATAGTTTTCTGTACATAGAAGGCAAGCTTGAGCTGAAAAAAGATCATCCAACTTGACCATAATTTCCCCAACTGTCTTTTCGAAGAAATTCGTTATGAGTTAGGTGGTCAAAAAGTGGATGTTTGCAGAAATCCAGGCATAATATCTACACTTAAGGGATATATTTCTTATACAGCAAGCAAGAGCAAAGCACTAACCCATTTGGGATGTTCACCAAAGAATAAAGAACTATTACAAATAGAATTATATGAGGAAAATGGGGAAAAATCTTTTACAGTATACATACCATTGAACCACATATTTGGAATAATGGAGGATTATCGTCAAGTAATCGTGAATATGTATCAAGGGTTAACTTTAATTCGATCTAGAAGCGATACAAACTATCACTATGGTAAATTTGATGCAGCAATAACCTTAAATGAAATTCAATGGAAAGTACCACACTTAACACTTAGTGATGCTGTGAAACTTAGCTTGTTTGAAGGAATGAATAAAAAATTATTACTGTTCCATTTCGTCAATTGGAGTTATATGAATTACCTGCTTTAAAACAAGCAACGTCAGACATATGGCCAATAAAAACGTCAACGCAATTCGAAAAAGCACGTTGGATAATTGTTGCATTCCAACAAGGTGAAAGGTACACAAAGTCAGCAAGGGCTGGAAATTTTGATCAGATTAACATCAGAAACCTTAAAGTATTATCCTAGTGAAGCAATGCATTTGAACGTCAGTGCTAACCAATTGTACGGTTATTTTGATGCACTCTGTATGTGTAGTATTTTGATAACGAATGTAATGTGTTTTGAATGTAGCTGAAATGAGTTTGCATGAAAAGAAGTTTTTTGAGTATGCTTAAGTAGATATACTATACCGATCCTAATCCACCTTTCTACTATACTTTTTCTACGAGTCACCGATTCAAGACCACGTAGTGGGTTTGTAACCCTGCTAAGTCTCTTCAGGTTGGTAACCCTGCTAAGTCTCTTCAGGTTGGTTACCCTGCTTCTAAGGTCATCGATGCCACGTGGTTGGAAAGGTTTGTAACCCTGCTGAATCTCTTCAAGGTCACCGCAGGCCACGTGGTAGGAAAAGTTTGTAACCCTGCTAAGTCTCTTCATGGTCATCGATTCAAGTCCACGTGGTTTCCAAGGTCATCACCGTAGTCTTCAAAGCCAAGGTCACCAATCAATTCTCAGTGTTAATTGCTCACGCCCCCCAGAAAGTTCATTGGGCTCTGTCTCAATCATTTCTATGCATGTTTCAAGGTCATCAAACAATGTTTACTTTGGCCACGCCCCTAGTGCACTCAAGTGGTTCCCCAAATACAGATAGACGTCCCCCAAAACAGGTAGCCGTTTCCTAAAAACAGATAGCCGTTTCCTAAAAACAAGTAGCCGTTTCCTAAAACAGGGGGTCCGTTTCCCAAAACAGATAGCTGTTTCGCAACCGTTTCCCCCGAAGATCACACGAGAGAACAAAAGCGATTCATTGTTCAGGTCGAGTTATAAAAATAGATAAATATCTCAATTCTAGGAAATCAAGAACAAAGACGATGCATTGTTCAAGCCGACGGTTCAAAGTGTATGCTTACAATTTTCAAGGTCACACGAGAGAACAAAGACGATCCATTGTTCAGGTCGAGTTAAAAAAATAGATTGTTATCTATATACACCCCAATTCTAAGAAATCAAGAACAAAGGCGGTCCATTGTTCTAGCCAACGCTTCAAAGTCTATGCTTTCAAATTACAAGGTCACGCGAGAGAACAAAGGCGATTCATTGTTTTGGCTGAGTCATAGCTTCTGAAATTCTAGGAAATCAATCCGAACTTATTCGACCTTACCCGATCTTATCTCCATATAAGTAGATAAAGAACAGTCCCACGTCAGTCATTACATTGCAATCGCCACAACAACAAATTGCCTAAAGTAAAGAGCAACTATTATTACTTAATCACCAGTGTGTGCATCATATTTTTACAATCCTGACTAGAAGTTTTATTGTAAACCGTTGTGAAGAGAAATTTGTTAAAAGTTCATTATTACGTGTGTGCTTTATATTGTTAACTATGAGTATTCCAAGTAGTAGTGAGATGGTTAATTTAACAAAGCGTATTGTTCCCTTATTGTAAACAAAAAAGGAATTTGCGAGGTATATCCGTATAGTTAACACCAATATCAAGCTATTGCAAGATATAATTATACATAAAATTTATTATGAGGCCAATGAAAGTCTGCTTAAGCTTGAGAGCAATTTAGCATTGCTCAAGTGCTATCTGGTTAGATTGAGACGGTTAAAGAACGCTTCAGAGAAGGTTGGTAGTGAAATTGTCAATAAAAAAGGTATGCATAAATTACGTTGGTACCCCCTAGACTCAAGTTTTAATGGTAGGTTGCTTACAGGAATTATAATCAATATGTCAAACATTACGGACCCTTTGATATTTTTACTAAACACATATAATAGTTTTGCACGTAAGGTGAAATTAATGTTAAGGCAATCTATGCTAAAGGTGAATGTGGTCTTAGGCTGCAATTTCATGGAACCCCAAAATCATAGAGTTGAAGACTTTTGCCACAAAAAATTGCATTATTGATATTTCAACCAATGTACCTGTCTGGTACAATGCGTGTATGATAAGTTACGGATAAAATTAGAGGAATTTTCTGAAAGGGATTCAGGTTGGGCATTACACGAAGTCTTACATTTAAAAGTGAATATTTATAGCTGTGTTCCATTTAGAGGCGGTCATTCAACCTATGTTAAAGTTCCTCTCTTCATAGCAGTAAAGCGTGCGGTGGTGAATGTTAAAAATAACGATGAGTATTGCTTCCTGTGGCCGTTGTTTCGGCATTATATCCCGCGCAATATCATACGTCAAGGGTTCAAAGTTATCCTCATTTTAGAGATGTTTTGAAGTACGATTCAATTCACTTCCCCATTCAGCTGGATGATGTAAAAAAATTTGAGAAACTAAACAACCTCGCAATTAATTTGCACTGCATCAATGGAAAAAAAGTTGTACCCTTTGCATTGAGTAATCAGCAAAGCGATAGATAAGCCATAAATCTTTTAATACTGTCTGCTAATGATCAGGCCGGGGATGATACTGTATACCATTTCACATGGATTAAAAATATGTCAGCTTTATTTTCAAAACAAATATCGAATTTCAACCACAAGCAATTTATTTGTTACCGATGCTTGAATCATTTTTCTTCAGATCGCCTTCCACAAAAACATACCACTCACTGTCAGCAACTTAATCAATGCTCAGCTAGGCTGCCTACCGAAGCAGAAATGAATTTACAATTCAAAAATTTCGCATTTCGCGAAAAGGTGCCATTTGTCATTTATGCCTATTTAGAAAGTATTTTAGAGAAGTGTGCAAACGGTATCGAAAGTAATACTCTATATCACTTCAAACACACACCTTTCAGCATTGCTTACTATTTGAAGCACCACGATTTGTCACATTTGTCGAAATCCATTTACTACTTCTGATATAAAAGTTAGAGACCATAATCATCTTACAGGAGCATTTCGGAGGGCAGCGCACCAGGCATGTAACCTAAACTATTCAGACTCCCACATTCTACCAGTTGTATTCCATAATTTATCAGGTTATTATTCTCATTTAATCATTAGAGAATTGGCTAGTGTTCCCGGTTCGATTTCACTGCTGGCCATAAACAAAGAAAGATGTATCTCTTTCACGAAGGTAATGGAAGGCACCAAAATTAAGTTTAGATTTATTGACTCTTTCAGATTTATGAGTAGTAGTATTGAAAAGTTGTCAGACTATTTGGAGGATAGTAAAAAAATTATTACCCGCGCTAGTTGCAACAATAATGAGGAATTTTGTCTAGTAGTTCGCCCAAAGAAGCATTTTTCAGTCATCTTAATAATGAGGGAATAAGTGATGAGAGTTTTGCGCATGCGGTTAACGTTTGGAACAAATTTAGTATTACATCGTTAGGGGAATACTCGGATTTGTATCTAAAAACAGACGTTCTACTTTTAGCAGACATTTTCGAGAACTTTCGGCAAACTTGTTTAAGTACTTACGAGCTTGATCCTCTGCACTATTATACAGCTCCCGGATTAGCATTCGATGCTACGCTTAAAATTACCCAAGTAAAGTTAGAATTATTTACAGACATTGATATGCTAATGTTTATTGAAGGAGGGATTAGAGGTGGTGTAGCTCAATGTTCAAATCGGTATGCTAAAGCTAACAATATGTACATGGGAGAAAAATTTGATCCCACCTCCGAAAGTGTGTATTTAATGTACTACGACGTAAATAATTTATATGGAGCCGCCATGTCAGAATTTCTACCATTTGGCGATTTTTCTTTTGTTGATGAAGCTAATTTTGAAATTTTAGATTTAATAAACAATCCTGATGATTCGGAAATTGGTTATATAGTTGAGTGTGATTTAGACTATCCCATAGAAATACATGAGAGTCACAGTGATCTACCGCTGGCACCCGAACATATGGTTCCACCTACATCTGATTCCAAAATGACAAAATTACTGCTTACCTTGTGTCCAAAACGTAATTATGTAATTCATTACAGAAGTTTGAAAGTATATTTAAAATATGGATTGAAGTTGGTAAAAGTACACCGTATATTACGTTTTAAGCAGTCCCCGTGGTTAAAAAAATATATAGATTTAAATACAGCCATGCGTCAGCAATCTCAAAATGAATTCGATAAAGATTTATATAAATTAATGATTAATAGTGTTTTCGGGAAGCTGATTGAAAAATGTACATAAGCATAAGGATATACGTTTAGTAACACAAAATGGGAGGGTCGCTATGGTGCTCGTGCTTACATATCAAAACCAAATTTTCACAGTTGTACAATATTTGACAATGATATGCTTATCATTGAAATGAATAAGCTTGAAGTATATCTCAATAAACCTATATATGCGGGATTCAGTGTTTTAGATGTTTCAAAAACTTTTTTATATAATTTTCATTACGGTTACACGCTACCCAAGTTCCATAATAGTGCTAAGCTCTTGTACACGGATACGAATAGTCTCATATACGCCTTTTCGGTTCCCGATATCTATGAATGTATTAAAAAGGACATTGATATATTCGATACATCTGATTATAGTCCCGACAATATCTTTGGACCCCCATTAGTAAATAAAAAGGTCCCTGGATTAATGAAAGATGAAAATCATGGCGAAATTATGGTTGAATTTGTAGGACTTCGCGCGAAAATATATGCTTACGTGGTTGATGAAATGGTTGTAAAAAAATCAAAGGGTTCTACGCAAGCAAGCGTGAAGCAGATCACGATTAATGATTATAAACAGGTTTTGTTTGATGGTGGCGTAATAAGGCGCTATCAACATCTCATAAGATCAAAGAAACATGATGTGTTTACCATTAAACAAAATAAAGTCATACTAAATCCTTATGACGATAAACGCTTAGTAAATTTTGATTTCACTGATACTAGACCCTGGGGGTACAACTTTCAATAAACAATGAGCAGTCTTCAGGACAGCTTGCAGGAAGAACTGCAGTGCAGTAGTGATCAAATCTACAGAATGTACCTGAAGCGTTCTTTGACCTCTCCTGAAAACTATACATTTATATTGAATATATATATCAACATATTTTATTCCCGATGAGTGTTTTAACTGGTGTGCTATAAACTCAAAGTGTGCAAATGAAGTAATTATTAAGACATTATTTGATAGAAAAAGTAGCTTAGACAATACCATTAAAAGTTTTACGAACTTATGATAAAGGTTCGTTAACCTCTAATGATGTAGATAGGATTTTAGATGACATGAATTTACTTGGTGACATACCCCTTAAAATGTACATATACAAGTTATTATGGGGTGATTCATTGTGTACAAATGCTAGCGTACAAAATTTTGTTTATAAAGACACTTTCTCTAAGTGAATGTATCGAGACAGCAGCATATTATGTTAATTACAAGTGCCTCGCTATTTTAATTGAAGTATTATTAGAACAAAACATTACGTATAAGTTTCAACCGTGGAAAAATGAGAAGCACCACAAAATTTACCGCTGGATTTTGGAAAACATTGAGAAAGGTGAAACAAATTCCTGCTTGGGATGGACATATGGACCAGATTCGGGAATATGGCCGTCTAGTAATTTAAACGATTATAGAAATACTTTAGGTTTACTATATAAGATGATGTAATATTTAAAAAAAATACAATTATAATTTTTTATGTGGTTCTAATTCATCTAAAAGTTACAATCCACTATATTATAAAACTAAATCGTCTTCATTGATCCATGATCTTTCATCCAATCCCCACCACTTTACGAATAACTTATTATTCTTGGAGCGAAGCACTTTTTCCACAAGGTACACATCCGGATACTTTGTTTTCTGTAATTCGTGTTCATAAAAGCCTCCCAGTACAGGTGATTCTTTCATGTCCTCCAACATATAGGTGGTTGGGTTAGTAATTCAAACTTTCACAATCTTGAATAGTTCACTTGATCAATTGGGGGTGTATCCTTTAGCGAAAATACTTTTAAACTTACTTATTCGTACTATGTCACTCACACAATAACGATTCCTATCAACTGTTTTTATGTGAGTGTAACACTCAAGCTTTGTATGATTACCGACATCTTTGGGCTTCATTCCTGTACTTCTATGCTTACGATTGTTATAATCCATCGTTACGGAGTCAGTTGTATCAATCCATTCATATTTATCCTGTAGGCTGAATGACTTGTACAGAGCAGACTTAACGGTCCTGATCACTCGTTCCACAATTGCTGCGTTCTTTGTGCTATAGGCGGAGTAATGGTTGACTCCATAACGCTGCATTAGTTTAGTGAAATGGTCATTGTAGAATTCTTTTCTGCATCTGTCTACAAATTGGAAGGTTTCCGGCCCGTTCTGAAGATTGCCTGCATGGCCTTGGCAACTTCCAAGCCCGTTTTCGTTTTTAACCCTTTGGTCCACAAGTATTTCGAAAAACAGTCAATAACCATTAAAATATACTTGCACCCCTTATTTTGTTTGGCATATATGTTAAATTCGGCCAAATATGCTTGCCAGAGGTCATTATATCCCTTAATTATTGTGCGCCTTCGTTTAAAATTTTTTCTTGCGGGTTTGTGCAATTCATTGACGAGTTGTAATTTGGACATGGTCCACAATTTCTTTAAGTTGATGTAGTTTGTCCTCCAACACTAGATAAGCGTTAAAGTTTCCTTTAACAGCTTTCTGAACTGCTTGCAGACAAAAACAAGGTATCCTTTACTTATAGCATCGCCAACTTCTTCCGGATCCGCCAACTGTGTCAAACGGTTTCCATCCAAATTCAACCTTGTTGATAAATAGTATTGCTTGGTGATGACATCTTGAGGACTATGAAGTTGGAAACATTGCTGAGTCTCTTATTCTCGATATCGAATTGATTGTCATCAATAAGTTGAGTTGTCGGGACTATAATCAGATGTATCGAATTTATCAATGTCCTCTTTAATACATTCATAGATATCGGGAACCGAAAAGGCGTATATGAGACTATCCGTATCCGTGTACAAGAGCTTAGCACTATTATGGAACTTGGGTAGCGTGTAACCGTAATGAAAATTATATAAAAAAGATTTGAAACGTCTAAAACACTGAATTCCGCATATATAGGTTTATTGAGATATACTTCAAGCTTATTCATTTCAATGATAAGCATATCATTGTCAAATATTGTACAACTGTGAAAATTTGGTTTTGATATGTAAGCAGGAGCACCATAGCGACCCTCCTATTTTGTGTTACTAAACGTATATCCTTATGCTTACGTACATTTTCCATCAGCTTCCCGAAAACACTATTAATCATTAATTTATAGAAATTTTTATCGAATTCATTTTGAGATTGCCGACGCATGACTGTATTTAAATCTATATATTTTTTTAACCACGGGGACTGTTTAAAACGTAATATACGGAGTACTTTTACCAACTTCAATCCATATTTTAAATATACTTTCAAATTTCTGTAATGAATTACATAATTACGTTTTGGATACAAGGTAAGCAGTAATTTTTCATTTTGGAATCAGGCGTGGGTGGAACCATATGTTCGGGTGGCAGCGGTAGATCACTGTGACTCTCATGTAATTCTATAGGATAGTCTAAATCACACTCGACTATATAACCAATTTCCGAATCATCAGGATGGTTTATTAAATCTAAAGTTTCAAAATTAGCTTCATCAACAAAAGAAAAATCGCCAAATGGTAGAAATTCTGACATGGCGGCTCCATATAAATTATTTACGTCGTAGTACATTAAATACACACTTTCGGAGGTGGGATCAAATTTTTCTCCCATGTACTTATTGTTAGCTTTAGCATACCGATTTGAACATTGAGCTACACCACCTCTAATCCCTCCTTCAATAAACATTAGCATATCAATGTCTGTAAATAATTCTAACTTTACTTGTGTAATTTTAAGCATAGCATCGAATGCTAATCCGGGAGCTGTATAATAGTGCAGAGGATCAAGCTCGTAAGTACTTAAACAAGTTTGCCGAAAGTTCTCGAAAATGTCTGCTAAAAGTAGAACGTCTGTTTTTAGATACAAATCCGAGTATTCCCCTAACGATGTAATACTAAATTAGTTCCAAACGTTAACCGCATGCGAAAAACTCTCATCACTTATTCCCTCATTATTAAGATGACTGAAAAATGCTTCTTTGGGCGGGAGCGTGGTCTCGTTTAATTTATCCCACGTATCAATATACTCATAAGGAAACACACCTTTGCGAACTACTAGACAAAATTTCTCATCATTTTGCAACTAGCGCGGGTAATAATTTTTTTACTATCCTCCAAATAGTCTGACAACTTTTCAATACTACTGCTCATAAATCTGAAAGAGTCAATAAATCTAAACTTAATTTTAGTGCCTTCCATTACCTTCGTTTACCTTTGTTTATGGCCAGCAGTGAAATCGAACCCGGAACTAGCCGATTCTCTAATGATGAAATGATAATCATAACCAGATAAATTATGGAATAGAACTGGTAGAATGTGGGAGTCTGAATAGTTTAGGTTACATGCCTGGTGCGCTGCCCCCGAAATGCTCCTGTAAGATGATTATGGTCTCTAACTTTTATAGCAGAAGTAGTAAATGAATTTCGACAAATGTGACAAATCGTGGTGGTTTCAAATTGCTCAACCTGACTGAGACATAGGAATTATTTGATTGATTATTTTGGTAGCCCAATGTGCAATACTTTGAAGCTTGTTAACAAACCATTGAATGCAATCATTTCCTCTATAAAGCGTAAATCGGGATAAAGAATCATCATATGAACACTTCAAATAGTAAGCAATACTGAAAGGTGTATGTTTGGAGTGAAATAGAGTATTACTTTCGATACCATTTGCACACTTCTCTAAAATACTTTCTAAATAGGCATAAATGACAAATGGCACCTTTTCTCGAAATGCGAAATTTTTGAATTGTAAATTCATTTCTGCTTGGATAGGCAGCCTAGCTGAGCATTGATTAAGTTGCTGACAGTGAGTGGTATGTTTTTGTGGAAGGCGATCTGAAGAAAAATGATGCAAGCATCGGTAACAAATAAATTGCTTGTGGTTGAAATTCGATATTTGTTTTGAAAATAAAGCTGACACATTTTTAATCCATGTGAAATGGTATACAGTATCATCACCGGCCTGATCATTAGCAGACAGTATTGAAAGATTTATGGGTTCTCTATCGCTTTGCTGATGACTCAATACAAAGGGTACAACTTTTTTACCATTGATTCAGTACAAATTAATTGCGAGGTTGTTTAGTTTCTCAATTTTTTTACATCATCCAGCTGAATGGGGAAGTGAATTGAATCGTACTTCAAAACATCTCTAAAATGAGGATAACTTTGAACCCTTGCCGTATGATATTGCGCGGGATATAATTCCGAAACAACGGCCCACAGGAAGCAATAAATACAAGTGTAGAGAATGCTCGAACTGTCAGATTATTAGAAATCTTTCATTATTATGGACTTAATCCTTGTGTAAAAGAACCAACTCGAGTTACGAATAAAACGTCAACTACTATTGATCATTTTTTCACAAACATACCTGACAGGGACATAATAAGCTGTAATGTAGTTGATACTAATTTGTCAGATCATTACGCACAAATTTTAGAAATACATGCAACGGTACCATCCAAAAAAGTTTATGCTTATAGGCGTACATACTCCTCTGATAATATTAGCAAATTTATTTCATCTATATCTGGTGAAAATTGGGTAGACGTTTACGTTGCAAAAACTGTTAACCAAAAATATGATACATTTTTTAGCATTTTTTCTTATTACTTTGGTACATCTTTTCCCAAAAAAAGAATTGAAGTAAAAAATGTTCATAATAATTGGGTCACAAATTACATAAAAAATTGGGCGAAATACATAAAAAATCTGTATCAAGTATTCAAAACGACAAACTCAACAAAAAATAAACAAAAATATAATCTTGAAAAGAAAATGTACAAACACTTCGTAAATCAGTATAAAATTTCCTGAACGAAAGTAAAATTCGTAACTCAAAAACAAATCAAAGGCTGCTTGAAATTAATTAAATCTTATACAGGTGAATCACGCAAGAACACTAAATTTGAACTTAATGTAAATAACGTGGTAATTACAGACCCTCAGGCAATAGTAAGTGCTTTTGCAAATAAATTTTCAGATACATATCAGACGACTAACAATACTGAGCATAATCAACACATCTGTAGTAACTCCAAAATTAATGATAATACAATGTACTTTTTCCCAACGACACCTAATGAAATAATGAGCATCATATCTCAACTGTCGAACACACAATCGACAGGTTTAGATGAAATACCCACAAAGGTAATAAAACTAGCAGGATGTTACATCGTTGAACCACTCACAGATATAATAAATAAATGTCTTTTACTTGCAGAATATCCGAAAACGCTAAAAGGTAATTCAAAAACATTCCATTACATAAAAGGGTAGCAAATATGACATAAATAATTATAGGTTATTATCTATACCTCCAATTTTCGAAAGTTATTGAAAAGGTAATATATGATAGAATAATGCTATTTACCTGCAAAATGCTATTATATCTAAATCGCATTTTGGTTTCATGCCTAAGTCATCTACTCAAAAGCAATATTTCACTCCATATCCAATATCTTGGATCAAATTGAAAATCATAATTATGTCGTTGGTATTTATTTTGATTTGTCAAAAGCATTTGACATTCTGAATCACGAAGTGCTTATACAAAAGCTTGAACATTACGGTTTTAGAGGTAACAGTGCGAAACTGATAAAGTCCTATTTAGAGGACCGAACTTTAAGAGTCTGTGTAACAGATATTGACAACAACAGTATTAAAGCTTTTTATTCGCAACCATCAGTTGTAAACCAAGGAGTCCCACAAGGGTCAATACTGGGACCACTCCTTTTCTTGTTGTATTCTAACGATTTACGTGAAAGTCTTCAAATACAATCGATCTATCAATTTGCGGACGACACATCTTGCATTGTTTCAGCCTCTAATATGCAGGAATTATCACAATCAGCTTCAGGCGTTATATGTAACATGGTCAATTGGTGTGAAAATAACTTATTAAAGTTAAATGAAGAAAAAACAGGGGTAATTATGTTTGATAATAAGTTAGATCGATCATTGTATGTGCGATTGAAAAATAAATCCATACCTCAACAAGATGAAATAAGATTTCTAGGCATTACACTGGATAATCAGTTGAAGTGGTTTAACTACTGTATTCAGTTGCGAAAAATTAAGTTCAATTTGTTATTTAATAAGGCATTTGAAAACACAGGTATCTATTGATGTTATAAAGACGTTTTATTTCTGTAATGTCCAATCTACTCTGCTTTATGGTATTATGTTTTGGGGTTCAAGTTCTTATTTAAAAGATGTTTTGTCACACAAAACAAATTATTAGGTGCATTGTTGGTGTACAACCATGCACTTCAGCTAAAAATTATTTCTCACAACTTCAAATATTAACGGTTCCATCGTTATACATATACTCTTTAGTTATGTTTGTGAAAAAGAACTCTAACCTTTTTGATAAAAATTCTTCAAATTACAACGTTATGACTACACGCAATTGTGATAATTTGAGTATTCCATTACACAGAACGACTAGATATAAAAAAGGGCCACATTATTCTTGTGTAAAAGCCTTTAATTCACTACCAGGGCTATTAAAGCTATAACAAATGCAAATAAATTTAAACATGCTGTCAAACAACATCTGATCTCTAAGTGTCTGTATAATGTAAATGATTTCTATAATTAGCCATCTTTTTTGTTTTTGTTTTTGTTTTTTGTTTTTTTTTGTTTTTGTTTTTTGTTTTGTTTTTTGTTTTGTTTTTGTATCTTTGTATATTGACAATGTCGATGTTCACTTTGTTTGAATTATTATGACAATAAATATTATTATTATTATTATTATTATTATTACTCATCGTTATTTTTAACATTCACCACCGCACGCTTTACTGCTATGAAGAGAGGAACTTTAACATAGGTTGAATGACCGCCTCTAAATGGAACATAGCTATAAATATTCACTTTAAATGTAAGACTTCGTGTAATGCCCAACCTGAATCCCTTTCAGAAAATTCCTCTAATTTTATCCGTAACTTATCATACACGCATTGTACCAGACAGGTACATTGGTTGAAATATCAATAACGCAATTTTTTGTGGCAAAAGTCTTCAACTCTATGATTTTGGGGTTCCATGAAATTGCAGCCTAAGACCACATTCACCTTTAGCATAGATTGCCTTAACATTAATTTCACCTTACGTGCAAAACTATTATATGTGTTTAGTAAAAATATCAAAGGGTCCGTAATGTTTGACATATTGATTATAATTCCTGTAAGCAACCTACCATTAAAACCATGAGTCTAAGGGGTACCAACGTAATTTATGCATACCTTTTTTATTGACAATTTCACTACCAACTTTCTCTGAAGCGTTCTTTAACCGTCTCAATCTAACCAGATAGCACTTGAGCAATGCTAAATTGCTCTCAAGCTTAAGCAGACTTTCATTGGTCTCATAATAAATTTTATGTATAATTATATCTTGCAATAGCTTGATATTGGTGTTAACTATACGGATATACCTCGCAAATTCCTTTTTTGTTTACAATAAGGGAACAATACGCTTTGTTAAATTAACCATCTCACTACTACTTGGAATACTCATACTTAACAATATAAAGCACACACGTAATAATGAACTTTTAACAAATTTCTCTTCACAACGGTTTACAATAAAACTTCTAGTCAGCATTGTAAAAATGTGATGCACACACTGGTGATTAAGTAATAATAGTTGCTCTTTACTTTAGGCAATTTGTTGTTGTGGCGATTGCAATGTATTGACTGACGTGGGACTGTTCTTTATCTACTTATATAGAGATACGATCGGGTAAGGTCGGATAAGTTCGGATATTCTTGATTTCCTAGAATTTCAGAAGCTATGCCTCAGCCAGAACAATGAATCGCCTTTGTTCTCTCGTGTGACCTTGAAATTTGAAAGCATAGACTTTGAAGCGTTGGCTAGAACAATGGACCGCCTTTGTTCTTGATTTCTTAGAATTGAGGTGTATATACATAACAATTTATTTTTTTAACTCGACCTGAACAATGGATCGTCTTTGTTCTCTCGTGTGACCTTGAAAAGTGTAAGCATAGACTTTAAACCGTCGGCTTGAACAATGCATCGTCTTTGTTCTTGATTTCCTAGAATTGAGATGAATTTATCTATTTTTATAACTCGACCTGAACAATGAATCGCTTTTGTTCTCTCGTGTGATCTTCGGGGAAAACGGTTGCGAAACAGCTATCTGTTTTGGGAAACGGACCCCCTGTTTTAGGAAACGGCTACTTGTTTTTAGGAAACGGCTATCTGTTTTTAGGAAACGGCTACCTGTTTTGGGGGACGTCTATCTATATTTGGGGAACCACTTGAGTGCACTGGGGGCGTGGCCAAAGTAAACATTGTTTGATGACCTTGAAACATGCATAGAAATGATTGAGACAGAGTCCAATTAACTTTCTGGGGGGCGTGAGCAATTAACACTGAGAATTAATTGGTGACCCTGGCTTTGAAGACTACAGTGATGACCTTGGAAACCACGTGGACTTGAATCGATGACCATGAAGAGACTTAGCAGGGTTACAAACTTTTCCTACCACGTGGCCTGCGGTGACCTTGAAGAAACTCAGCAGGGTTACAAACCTTTCCAACCACGTGGCATCGGTGACCTTGAAGAAGCAGGGTTACCAACCCACCACGTGGCCTTGACGAAGCAGGGTTACCAACCTACCACATGGCCTTGAAAAGACTTAGCAGGGTTACCAACCTACCACGTGGCCTTGAAGAGACTTAGCAGGGTTACCAACCTTTCCTACAACGTGGCCTGAGGTGACCTTGAAGAAGCAGAGTTACCAACCTACCACGTGGCCTTGAAGAGACTTAGCAGGGTTACCAACCTGAAGAGACTTAGCAGGGTTACAAACCCATCACGTGGTCTTGAATCGGTGACCTTGAGCAGAAACAGTCGTAGAAAAAGTATAGTAGAAAAGTGGATTAGGATCGGTATAGTATATCTACTTGCGTAATGTAAGTTGGTACAATTTATATGCCTCTGGAATTTAGTGTGGCATTGGTTATCGTGTGAAGGAATATTTGAATGCTGTAGAAAGATGTTCGTGTTGAAGACGTTAAATTTGGTTGAGAAATAATGTTTTGAGTAAATTTTTATTGATACGGCACTGTTAAAACTACTGGTCTTTTGGCTACTGTGTATGAACGAATTTCGACTGAAGAAATGGGTGTAGACGTATGAGTAAATTAGTTAATAATATATTTATATTTTATTAACGTGCAGTAAGGAATATGTATGCATAGTTTTGTTTGTAAAAATTTTGTAATGATGTGCAATAATGGTAAATCGATGCATGTTCAAGAATGAAGTTGGTAGAATGTGAAGCAGTTCGTTAGATGGTGCGGAAATAGAATTCGCCGACATGTGAGATTTGCATAAAAAGGTGAGGTATAACCTGATTAATCTACAGCGTGAATGTAATTGCAATTGATGATTTCTTCGGAAAGTGTTTAGTGAATTTAAAAAGTAATTCAAGATGGTTACGTTAATTTCGCATCTTTGGCGTCTTATTCCCTGATAGGACCTTCGACGCGGCGAAGAAACGCATGAAATACTCAATTGGGAGAGGTGAATTTTAATCTTAGCGCGAACTTATTGGGATGTATTGGCAGTATGGCGGACAGAAGGTATATAAGCAAGTGTAAAATTTTAGAGGTTAGGTTAGTTAGTTAGAGGTTGTGACTAAGAGTCCGCGCGTTGCATACAATTAGAATGGATAGTGTTGGAGTTTATTTGTGAAAAGTATAGTTTTTCCCGTATTTGTAATGTACTACTCTAAACAAAATGAATCCATAAAAAAACTCAACAGTAGATATCAAATTGAAAATGGAACTTTAACACCTTCGATAATGGACTCGTCGTCTATGGTTTTATTCTCCATGATGCTATTCTACAATACGTCCCACTCACTGGAGAAGTGAAAATATTATAATTGTTGTAATATACACTCTGTATGTCTAGTATGGAAATAAAAATGTGGTAATTATTCGTTTAGCTTTAGTTCATTCACCACCAAAGATGAAAGTAGTTGCTCAGAAACAAAAATTTCCAATTCAAAATCGTGACATTGATGAAAAGTTTAGTACTCCAAAGCAAGGTAATTTACTTCCTAATAGTATCCGTGGTATTATATGCGGCCTCTGAAATTGTGATAAAACAATGATCAGTCTGATTACTGAGAAAAATGCTTGGAAATTTAAACATGTGTACGTATACTCTAAGTCATTGAATCAAAACAAATGCAATATTTTACAGGAAATCTTACTTCCTATGAAGGATATAGGTTACTTTACGTTCAGTGATAATCATGACGTGATATAACCTAATTGTGCAAAATCAAACTATATTTTAATTTCCGATAATATCGCTTGTGAAAAGCAAGATAACATAAGAGCATATTTTTCTATGGTTAGGCATAACGATATTGACTGTTTCTATTTGGGTCAAACTTACAGTAAAATTCGTAAGCAATTAATTCGTGATAATGCGAATCTAATTATATTACTTGATCAAGATGAACTAAACCTAAAACGTGGTATGAAGATCATATAAGTACCACCATAAGCATGAAATTGCTTCGGGACATGTGTTCAAAGTGTTGTATAGATCAGTTTGGTTTCATGGTCATAAACAAGAATGCAGAAGTTAATAATGGTCGATATAGGAAAAGGTTTGATCAATATAATATAATACCTTAGACTGCGTTCAGTAGTTTAGTAGTTATTGATAATGAAAGAATATTTGAAACTACTTAAAAGCCTCTAATAGACCTCTAACTGAAATAGTAAATAAAATTGATCCTGATAAAAAAATTAAAACACCTATAAAGGAGTCCATTGACGTTAAAGTCAAAAAACAGCCGCTGTTCATATTTCCAAGAAAGCATGCTACTACCTCCACTAGCCCACTAGCTCAACTTTAAAGGACTCCAGGCTTCACTTCACCGCCATTAAGTGATTTAAGGAAGGGTGCTACTAGCCCTCTAGCTCATCTTCCGTTTTTTAAAGGACGTCCAAAGACATCCTTCTACAGGCATTCGTAAACCATCTTTCTTAGGTACATCTCTCATAGGAGAGATTAATATTCAGGAAGAAGAAGGACATATTAGTATCACAGATGATTCTACTACCCATAATGAATCCATCTCGGAAGAATTTCTCGAGCAGTACAATCAATTACCTCGTATATACGTTGAACGTATTATGACGGATCCTGAAGGTGCTATTGACCACGATTATGGAGTCCACTATGATTCCAAAACAGACAAATGGACAATTGGTAATACCCCGTTACAATGAAAGGAAGCGATATGATTATTAAAGGTATCACGTACAAAGGGACTCTAGGTTTATATGATCTGCTTATTATGAATGAACCCGATTTAAATCTAGTAAATTCAAAAGATAGAACAAATTATAAAAGTATTTTAGAAGCTACGAATGTTGCAAAGCGAGATCATGATGTAAGTGGACACATTAGAGGAAGCCGAAGCAAAAAGTATACACACAAATGATCAAACCTTTGCTATCATCATCATCACCCACAACTAAAGGAGGTGAAGCTATGTTTTTTAAAGAATTAACAAACAGCCCGATTGAATATAAATATTTAAATGCTATCCATGAACCAATTCGAGATCTAAAGGTATTGCGGGCAGAAAAATAGGCGGAAACACAGGTGTCCTAAATGACATAATATCAATTGTAGATGAACTATATGAAGATGGATACATTGAAAAACCAAACAGACGTTTTTTAAAGAGTATAAATGATAATGCATTGATGTCGACGTCCCATAACTAAAATGCCCCTTGACAAATTGGGACGTTCACATACCCATCACTGATTCAAGAAATTAAATACTCAGTTTAAACTGATAGATGATAACCAATTTGATATCGAGAATAAGAAACTCAGTAATGTTGCTAATCGCAAGGATCCTCAATATATCATCACTAACTACTTATCAACAAGAAGGAGTTGGTGATGCTATAAGTAAAGGATAACTTGATTTTTGTCCACAAGCAGTTCAGAAAGCTTTGAAAGGAAATTCTAACTATTATCTAGCGTTGAAGCAGAAACTATCAGCTTAAATAAATTATCGATAAATTAGTACCATGTCCAAATTACAACTCGCCAACAAATTAAACAAACCTGCAAGAAAAATTTTAAGCGAAGACGAACAATTGATTTTGATGACCTTTGGCAAACAGATTTGGCTGAATTTAACACATATGCGAAACAAAATAAGGATTATAAGTATATATTAGTGGTTATCGACTGTTCTTCGAAATACTTGTGGATTAAAGGATTAAAAACGAAAACAGGTCAAGAAGCCAATCTTCAACAAAGGACGGAAACCTACCAATTTGCAGACAGATGCAGAAAGAGAATTCAACAATGAGCATTTTACTAAACTAATGTAGAGTTGTGGAGTCAATCATTACTTCACCTATAGCATAAAGAACGCTGCATTTGCGGAACGTGTTATCAGTACCCTTAAGTGCGCTCTATATAAGATGTTTAGCCTACAAGGTAAATACAAATGGATTGATACAATTGATACCGCAACGATGGACTATAACGATCGTAAGCACAGAACTATCGGAATGAAGCCCAAATATGTCGGTAACCATACAAAGCTAGAGGCTTACACTCACATAAAAACATTCGATATGAAACGATATTGTGTGGGTGACACAGTACGAAACAGTACATTTAAAAGTATTTTCGCTAAAGGATACACATCCAATTGGTCTAGTGAACTGTTAAAGTGAAAGTTCGCATCACTAACCCCACTACATACATGTTGGAAGACATGAAAGGAGCACGTGTACTGGAAGGGTTTTATGAACACGAATTACAGAAAACGCAGCATCGAGATATGTACCTGGTGGAAAAAGTGCTTCGCTCTTTAGTATAAGTTATTCGTAAAGTGGTGGGGATTGGATGAAAGATCATGGATCAATAAAGACGATATTGTTTTATAACTAGACATTTAACTTGTAATTTGTGAAATAAATTACTTACATAGTCGTAGTCTTTAACAATGTATGTAGCTTTTACATGAAATAAAAACAAAAAATAATTGTATTTTTTATTTTACTTTAAATATAAATATTACATGAACAATATTTTTCTAAAATTTCATTATCTTAATTAGTAAACCTAAAGCACTTCTGTAATCATTTAAATTACTGGATGGCTATATCCCCGAATCTGGTCCACATGTCCAACCCAAGCAGAAATTTCCTATTATTCAGTAATTAATTTTATGTTGCTCCTCATTTTCCCACGACAACCAAGATACTTGCAAACAGCAGTCTGCTAGGATGAATGTGCTATTTTAACCTGTTTTTCCGGGAAGCGGCTAGCTGCTTCTGGGAAAACGGATACCTGTTTCTGGAAAATGGTTACCGGTTGGCGGCCTGTTTTAAAGCTGTTCTGATCTGTTTTTGCAAAAACGGGTACCGGTTTTTGACCTGTTTTGAGCTGTTTTTGATCTGTTTTTGGGAAACGGCTATCTGTACTTGGGAAACGGATTCCCGTTTTTGACTTGTGTTTATTTATAATCAATGAAATATCTTTGGAATTATCACGAATTATCCACTCATAAAATCCTTTTCGGATTTAGAACCATCTTGTTCTGACTAATGGTGAATACTAAATGTGTTTTGGATCTTATTAGATGTTGGTATCGTTTTGCAATTTGATAATCAAATAGTGTCAACATGTAGTCTATGGTGATTTGTTTTAAACTGGCTCTAGCAGCATCCTTAGATTTTTTTTGTAATTTTGCCCCTCCCCCAACTGAATAAGCGTATATTTTCTCATGCAACCCCACAATTTCCTTCATGATAAGACTATTTTTCTCATCTTTCATCAAGGCAGGAATTTTTTTATTTATTAGAGGATTACCAAAAGTATTGTAGGGCGCATAATCGGACGTATTCAATTTTTCAATATCTTCTTTCATAGACTCATAAATATCAGGTACAGAGAATTCATAAATCAAGCTATCTGTATCAGTATACATGAGCTTGGTTTTATTTCCTCATTTTGGTAGCACATAATTGTAATGGAAGTCGTACAGGAAAGTTTTAGAAATGTCTAGAACAGCAAATCCTGCATATATGGGTTTGTTTAAAAAAAACCTTCAACTTGTTGATTTCGATAAATACCATATCCTTATCGAATATGGTACAGTTATTGAAATTTGGTTTGGAAATAACCAGCATTAAATCGACCCTCCCACTTGGTCACCAAACGGATATCTTTATGTTTACACACATTTTCCATTAGTTTACTGAAATCACTATTGATCATTAAGTTATAGAAATTTTTATCAAATTCATTTTTGGCTTGCTTGCGCAATGTCGTGTTGATTTCGATATATTTCCGTAACCAGGGGGTCTGCTTAAAGCGCAAGACTGTTTAATTTTACCAATTTTAAAAGAAGTGCCAAATACATTTTTAGGTTCCTATAGTGAACAATGTAATTACGTTTCGTATACAATGTAAGTAATAATTTTTTTAAATAAGAACTAGGTGAAGCCAAGTGTTCTGGTGCTAGAGTTAAGTCACTATGGAGCTCGTGCAATTCCACCGGATAGTCCAAATCACAGTCTACAATGTAACCGATATCTGAATGTTGGGTTGATTTCGATATATTTCCGTAACCAGGGGGCCTGCTTAAAGCGCTAGACTCTGTTTAATTTTACCAATTTTAAATCAAGTGCCAAATACATTTTTAGGTTCCTATAGTGGACAATGTAATTACGTTTCGTATACAATGTGAGTAATAATTTTTTTAAATAGGAACTAGGTGAAGCCAAGTGTTCTGATTCTAGAGTTAAGTCACTATGGAGCTCGTGCAAATCCACCGGATAGTCCAAACCACAGTATACAATGTAACCGATATCTGAATCATCTGGTGTATTTAATATGGATTCAAGGTTGGGGTAATCTACAAAGGCAAACTTTCCATATGGAAAGAATTACTCCATTGATTTTCCATAAAGGTTTGCATTAAAAATGTAGTATGGAAATAAAATAATACAAAGTTACAGGTTAGATTTAAAATATGTTAGCAATTTCAATCTATAATTCATTTACAATTATGTAAGTATTTAATTTAATTTTGTATGCTTTAGTATTTATCGTAAAATATCACACACATATTAAGTCATTTATATACCCGATAACAGTTAAAAGTAAAAAAAACTTGTGTTAAATACAATTTTCATTTCAAAATATAATCAAACTTTTTAATTTTCATATAAAACAAGATTCTGATCTTGCACTTAAAATTTGTTTAAGACTTTTAGACAAGTTTTTTTAATTGTAATTTACTTTTCATTAAACAAAGCCAAACAATAAGAAATTCACTTTAACCATTTTATTGATGTTACGAGTTTCTAATAATGAATGAATACGTCAAATTATACAAAATTTGTAATTTAACAACGGAGAACACGTAAAAATTAAATTTCATACTTTTAATATATTACACCTAATATATTTCACCTGAAGAAGTAATGCATACTTATGTATGATATAGATCCAAATATATTTGCACCTGCGTAAAATGCTTCCAAAGAGAAAGCAAAATGATCGCTCATTATCCTATAATTCTTGATGCAGTTTAAAATTGGGGAGTATGGGTAAATTCAAAAATTCACTTTAGCCTCAGTTTTAGGAATTTAATAATTAATTATGACGTCACGTCCCTATAGTGGCCTCATTCTACTTACACATTCATTATTTCTATTTAATCCTTATTGTAGTGTACGCCATACATTTATGCAACACAACTTGCAATATTGCATATCATTCTAGAACATTTATTTCATTTAAAGTTAAATATAAAATTACACATCATACATAACTTTATGTATAATGTATTTTAAAATTACAAGTTTTTTTTAACGTTACAAGAAATTACATAGAAATACAAAACATATTGAAATGATTTACAGTCAAACTCACTTAAGACGACTACGGATAAAACGAGATTCTGGATATAACGAGCGTTTTGTAGGTAAATGATTGAAATTGTATCAATTTACGCACTAATTTTTCTCGCTTATTACGTTCACGTTTCACGGTAAAGGCGAGCAAATTTCAAATTTTGTAGTAGTTTTTATATACATACTAAAAGCCGTTTCAAGTAAATATTTGTTAAGAATTTTTGGGATTTCCGTAATTACGTTTCACAGAAAAGACGAACACATTTTAAAAGACTCAAAATAAAGAGATTACCTACTGCTTAGAATTCTCTTATGCCTTCCGGAGTACCAATTGTACCTGTTTTACAAATGAATGCAAGGTATGTAGTTTCTGGTCAGTTGTTACTTTTGCAGCACGACGTGAGGTAGAAAAATGGCTTCAATAAAACGTAAAACACTTTCAATTCGTGAGAAAGTTGAGATAATTCGGGAACTAGAAAATGGTGCAAAAAATTCCGCGACGTGCAAAAAATATGGTTTACCATCATCTACCGTGTCAACGTTGTGGAAAAACAGAAGAACTACACTTGCAGCATTCGGAAAAAATTTAACTGACGTGAAAAAATTAAAAATGTATACTAGAGATGATATTGATAAAGCGCTAATTGTGTGGTTTAAAAACCAAAGAAGTGTCGGTTTACCCATTAATGGGCCCAGTTTAAAAGCGCAGGCTGAGAAGTTCGCGGAACAATTAAATTATACAGACTTTAAGTGTAATAATGGGTGGATTGATCGCTTTAAAAACCGCAATAACATTGTGTATGGATAAATAAATGGTGAAGCGAAATCAGTGGACACTAACGTTACAGTTGAGTGGTTAAAAAGTGTTTAGTCGGAATTACGACGAAAATTTAAAGATGAAAACATCTACAACGCCGACGAAGCCGGATTATTTTTCAATTTAACGCCAGATACCACTTTAAAATTTAAAAATGAAAAATGTATTGGTGGAAAGATGTTGAAAAATCGTCTCACTGTTTTAATTTGCGTCAATATGACGAGAAGTGACAAAAAAAATTGTTGGTAATCGGAAAATCACGAAATCCTCGCTGTTTTAAAAATGTTAAGTGCCTACCAGTTGACTACACCTCTAACAAGAAAGCTTGGATGACATCTACAATTTTTGAAGAGGAAATTAGAAAATGGGATGATAAATTACGACGTAACAATCGAATGATTTTATTATTGGTTGATAATTGCCCAGCGCATCGTGAATTGCAAAATTTAACCAACAACACTTATTTTTTTACCACCAAACACAACGTCTGTTCCAAGTCTGGACCAAGGGATTATCAGGAGTTTTAAAAATTTCTACCGTCCCTTATTAGTGTTACAGTTAATCGATCGAATGGAAAATAAACATGATCTTAAAATAAGCGTGTTAGATGCAATTCCCCTAATGAGTGATGTGTGGAATAATGTGACCCCCTCAACAATTCAGAACTGTTACAAAAAAGCTGGTTTTGTTTCTGCTGTAAATGAAAGTTTCGAAGAAGAAGACGATCTTCCTTTATCTACTTGGTTAGAAAGTAGAGACATCAATAATTTTCAAAATTGAACGTCCTTAGATGACTACGTAGATATTGATGCCGATGTGATTACTTCGGGTTTAAAAACTGACGAAGAAATTATACAAGAAATTACAGAACGGGAAGCTGAAAGTGACGAAGGTGATGTAGACAGTAATGAGTGTGATAAACCCATGCCTGTTACACTCGCTAAAGCAGGCGACGCATTTAAATCTATAAGTGTTTTAAGAGGTAGTCTCAATGATGTTAAATTTAAACCAAAACGTCAGCTAAAAATAAATGAAATTTTTAATAACTCTCCTAATGCTTAAGAGATAATGTATTTTTATGAGTAATAAACAATATTTTTAAAAATGTAGTATCCTTTTTAATTTTTAGAGTTTCTCGGATATAACGAGCAAAAATTAGCAGTCCCAGAGATCTCGTTTTAACCGAGTTTCACTGTATTTATTTATTTTAACTTAACCTTCACGCCATTCCCTTGCGGGGTAAGCAAAATAATCCCCGCCTTTTATTTATTTTTCATTCACAATCCGTCTCCATGCTTTCCTATCTCCGCATACCTCACTAGCTTCCGCAAGGTTCATACATTGTCTCTGACATGCCCTTTTATTTTTAAAACTCCTTATCTTGTTTTCCTTTATCATACATTTTACTAAATTCAGCCAAGTTTTACGCGGCCTACAGGCCCGGCCTTTCCTCTAACCTCACCCACATATATTTGCTTCGTTAATCTTACGTTGTTCATTCTCTCAATGTGACCAAGCCAACGTAATGTACTACTTTTATATCTATCCATCATCGTCTTTTCCTCGCCACACTCCGTCATTATGCATTCATTCTTTATCTTGTTCCTTCTCGTTTTACCACATGCGCTTCTCAGGAATCTCATACCCAAGGGATTTGTTTTTCTTTCGTGCTTTTTTTGACATACCCATGTCTCACTTCCATACAGTACTGACGGGACAAACACGCCATTGTAGATTGCTCGTTTCGCAGCTAGGATCATCCTTTCGTTTCTCATTATCGTCCACATACTTCCAATCACTTTCCTTCCAGCATTGACCCTTCGTCCAATCTCGCCCTCCATTGTACCATCTGCAGTAAACACTACCCAAATATACCAACTCGTCCACTTTTTCATCTTGCAGGGTAAATACTCTAATCTCCTTTCCACCTTCCCGATTGAACACCACAATCTTAGCTTTGTTCACATTTACCTTTAGGTCTATGCTCTCACACACTGTATCAAACTTCCTCAGAGCGGTTTGTAGCTCATCCGCACTGTCACTTAATAAGACTGTGTCATCTTCATACACCAGAAGTCGTACATTTACGTCACTAACCATTACATATTTGTATCGGTACATGCTTGTCTAACACATTTATTCATGTATACATTGAACAACCACGGTGACATAACACAGCCTTGTCACACTCCTTGCTCAATATTAATATATGCACTCACACCTCCTCCCACACTAACACATGCCCGACTACCATTGTATACTGCCCCTATTCCATTTAATATTCATTTAATGTTTCCCACAGCTTCTCCCTATTCACTCTGTCGTATGCTTTCTCAAGATCTACAAACGAACAGTACAGCTTCATTTTTACCCTTAAACACTTTTCGATCACCTACTGGAGAGCAACCATTTGATCGACACATCCACACTTAGGCATGAAGCCACCCTGCACATCGCAAATCTTAGTCTGTGTAGTTTCTCGTACTCTTTCAATCAGAATTCTTCCAAATACTTTACCATGCACACTAAGCAAACTTACTCCTCTGTTGCTCTTGCAATCACTTTTGTTCCGCTTACCCTTACATAGTGGTACAATGATCACGCACGCTCTTCCACTCCCTCGGCACTTTTCCATACATAAGAGATACATTCAATCATTCACACAATCTTCGTATAAGCTTTGCACCCCCATACTTTAGCATTACACCAGTGATTTCATCTACGCCTGCTCCCTTGTCGTTTTTCAACCTTCCAACCGTTTTCTCTACCTCATTTGTCCCAATATCTAGTTTCATTCACCATTCCATCTACATTCTCCTTATTTAACTCCGCAGTCTTATTTTCCTTACTTCATAATCGTCTCATACTATTTCGTTGCTCGTATTCATCACTCCTGCAGCGTTCTGTTTTGGGTCACGTTTTGTATTTTTGACCCATTTCCAGAAGATTTTTTTGTTTCCCTCAAAATCATTTTGCATTTTCTATCCTTCCACAGCCATCACTTCCTCTTTACTTATTCTCATTGCTTCCTTTTCTTCTTTGTTTCTTAATCTGTACACCTCATACAATCGCTTTCTCGCAATCTCATTTTTTGCAGCAATCATTGGCAGTGTGTAAGAAAAATGATGCGTACATGTTACGCATCTGTTTTTTTACATACTGCCTTTTCTACCGACTCATTCCACCAAGCACATTTCTTCTGTCTACCTACAGTTGCCCTTCCACATATCCGCTAGGTACGATTTACAACACAATTTTTCAAGCTTATCCATGCACTTTCAACGTCAGTGTCTTTTATTTGTTCATTTCACACTGTTTCATCTAGATTCAGCTATTTACGCACAGTATCTGCGTATTTGATTCTCGCACCATTATCCTCTACTATGTCTACGCTAATTCTGGACGTTCGCACTACGCTTGTTTTCCTCCAGACCCACTGTTACCTTAAACACACTCTCGATATAACCAAAAAGTGGTCCGCTCCACACTCCGATCAGCGCATTAATTTTCTGTCTTTCACCAGATTTCTAAGCCGTTCATCATACACTATCAAGTCTATCATACTTTTAGATTCACCTCTTTTCCATGTATACACATGCACATGTTTATGTTTACACCACGTATTGGATACATACAAGCTTCTCTCCACACAGATATTCACCAGGCGTTCACCATTCTCATTGACTCTTTGATCTCTGAACTTTCCTAGAACGTGTTTAGTATGTTCTCTCTATACACCTACTCATCCGTTCATATCCCCCACTATCACAACTGTTTCGTTTGGCTTACATACGTTCAACACGCTCTCTACTTTATTCCAGGAGTTCCCACGCTCCTGGTCTCTTTTTCCATTCACCGGTGCATAACATGCAATAAGTAAAATTCTTCGAAACTCCTCTTTCATTCTAATCCATATTACCCGGGAGATTCCAATTCGTACCGTTTAACACATCTTTTCGCTCTTTCAAGTACGATCACCCCAACTCCTTTTGCGCCATGCACTTCAGTCTCAACTCCTGACCATAGTGCGAGGCTCACATCCTCCATCTCCACAGTATACTTTCCTTTGTGCTTTGTCTCCGATACACACAGAATGTCAAGGTGTCTTTCGTACATTACATTCCCAACTTCAAATCGTGCCTCGTATTACCTACCAACGGTATCGTCCTACTACGGGACTGTTATTTGTCTACTGTCTCGACACGTAAGGGAGTCAGAAGTAGAAATATAGACAGAGGCAAGAAAGATACAAATAATAGAGTGTATACTTACTTTATGGATATCTAAATGTACATATCCACATATACATTTTTCACTTACATACCCTTCAATCACGATACGTTTTAACCAGATTGCTCGCAACGCGATTCCTGGATCTCGTGCCTGTCACCGGATTCTGTTATTTATTTGTGACCAAATGCTTCAATTATTTTTAATTTAGCTTTGCGAGTTATAATTATTTCTTTGTTATTTAATTTAATATTTATTTATCAAATCTGTTTTATTATTGTCGCGAACTGTGATACTTTAGACGTTTCCATCCTCTAGTTTTTTCTTTTTTTTATTGAATTGAAAGGTAACAACAATTAACGATAATGGTCCCGTTAGCTCTCCCGACATTAATTATTTACTTTTAGGATTCATTAATTCCAATTGAGATAAAACATAGTAACAAAGGTAAAAGTTAGCTTAAATTTTGAATTTGCAGTCAAGGAAAAATGTATAAGACAATATGCAACACACTGTTATAATTAAACTTAGAATATAGTACTAAAAACAAAAATTGGACCAACCTTCATATTTGGAAACAAAGAGAGAAGAAGAAATGTTCAAAAACTTATCACTTAATATGGATCTGCCCTGTATAATCACACCCTTTGTATTTTTATATTTGACAAAATTCTACTGCTTAGATTATTATTATTTTTGTTTATTAGTAATATTCAAACCGATAAAATCTATACAGTACCTTTCTACTTGTATTTAGATTAGATTGTTCCCTAAAGCATCTTTCATTAAATTTACATTTCACTATTTGTTGAATACTTTTCTTCTAGACACATTCTTTATTTCCTAAATACATATCAAAATTAACAATTTATACTGCCACTTAATTTTCACTAAAGTTCTATTTCACATTTCATGCATATTATCCTCTAAACACACAATTTTTATGTATATTATATATCTACGCTAAAGATGTACAAGTTACACGTTCTTTATTGTACTTTCGTGCTAACTTGAAGCTCCTTCATTGTATTTTCAATTTCATACAAATCCATATCTAGTTTTAATTCTTTAATTTTATTAATTAATTCTTCTAGCCTCTTCTTTCTCTCGTCTATACTTAATGCTTTTTATTTTATTTCTCTTCGTATCGAGCATACTACTACTTTTGTAGTATATATATATATATATATATATATATATATATATATATATATATATATAACGTGTCCCAGATAACATTTCCAGCATGGGATCTCGCTTATTATAAAAGATACAGATTTGGTTAAATTAGATGAATTACTCCTGAGGATTAGTGAAATTATAGGTCACTCTCCAATTTCCGAATTTCCTTGTATTTTAAGACTTATGGCAAGAAAAAGAAAAATGTCACATTTCTTTTTCTTGTAATATCTTTTTTGTTATATTAGACATATAAATTTTATTTGCAATTTCTTAAGATATTTTTTATGCAGAATTTAAATATCAATTTGGATTTTTTTGCACTTTCTATTTTTTAGTTTCAACCCCTAAATTAAATTTTTCTTATGAAACGACAAGTCGGCTTTAAAATAATTGATCGTGTTTTTTTATCCTCTTTACAATGATATAGCACATATACTATCTATTTTTAAAAACAACAAAGAAAATTTAAAAAAATGTATTTTATTGAAGACTCTAACAATAAGTAGGCCGTGAAACATGAGAAAACGACAAATAATAGATAACAACAAGAGTTAAGCAGGTAATAGTATTGGAGATAATTATCCAATTATAAAAGATGTTCAAACAATTGACCATTCCGTTCTAAACATAATTGTGCCCTGCGTAGTATCGACGTAATTGCTCTGCTTAGTTTTTGGCGTTTAATGTTACCAAATGCTGCAAGAACAGCTTCACGAATATTTTCGGCATTCTCAAATGTTTGCACGTACACTCGATTTTTTACGTAGCCCCAAAGGAAAAAGTCCAAGGGGGTTAAGTCTGGAGATCTGGGTGGCCATAAAATAGGCCCTCGATTACCAATTCATGAATTTGGAAACCGATTATCAAGATATTCGCTGATGATGTTTGAATTGTGGGGTTGGGCGCCATCTTGTTGGAAGCAGATATTAATATTCTCAATCAGTGGTGAATCATCAAGTTTATTTTCTAAATCAGTTTGTAGTAAATTCAAATTAAAAAGTATGGGCCCAATAAGTTTAGCGCCTAAAATGCCACACCAGACGTTAAAACCAAATCTCACTTGATGCCCACTTTCCTTAACAACGTGAGGATTTTCACGGTCCCAAAAGTGAACATTGTGTCGATTGAAAAGGCCATTATTTGTAAATCTGCTTTCTTCAGATCAGAAAATCGTAGCTGGAAAATTATCGTTATTCTCACATTGATTAACATACCATTGGCAAAATTGTAATCTTCTCCCCTGGGCTCCAGCTCTAAGTCCCTGCAGAATGGTGTACTTATACGGATGATACCTGTGACGCTTTAAAATTCTTTGTGATGCAGTTTTCGAAATACCAGTGTTATGTTCAATTTCTCTAACAGATGTTGAAGGATTTTCAATAACTGATTATAATACATTTAGTTCTGCATCTTCATTCCGTAATTTCAGATTTCTAGGAGGTTTTGAAAATGAACCATAAATTAATTACCAAATTTCTGTACGTACGAGCACTGGGCTGCCTTCTTTCAGGATACAGCCTCAAGTACATCCGTTCCGCTTCTAAACTGTTTTTATGAGACAAGATGTAACAACTCAACATATCAAACTTTTCAGTATTAGTAAATAAAGCCATGTTTGACACAAAAATATTCTGGAACGAATAATTTTTAAGTGACATTAAATTCGATTGTGTTTTTATGTTTCACGGCCTGCTTATTGTTAGAGTCTTTAATAAAATACATTTTTTTAAATTTTCTTTGTTGCCGACTTGTCGTTCCATAAGAAAAATTTAATTTAGGGGTTGAAACTAAAAAATAGAAAGTGCAAAAAAAATCCAAATTGATATTTAAATTCTGCATAAAAAATATCTTAAGAAAGTGCACATAAAATTTATATGTCTAATATAACAAAAAAGATATTACAAGAAAAAGAAATTTGATATTTTTCTTTTTCTTGCCATAAGTCTTAAAATACATGGAAATTTGGAAATTGGAGAGTCCTATAATTTCACTAATCCTCAGAAGTAATTCATCTAATTTAACCAAATCTGTATCTTTTATAATAAGCGAGATCCCCATGCTGGAAATGTTATCTGGGACATGTTGTATATATATATATATATATATATATATATATATATATATATATATATATTGAGATGAATCTAATTAGATACATGTAGCTATGTAATTTCCATAGTGAAGTTTTGTTTTAGTTTGTACGAAAATGGTACATTTCCTTAAATAATCGTAGAATAATATGATTAATAAACATTGAGGTGTTTGAGAAATTTAAGATATTTTCTTAATGTTGTGTTAATAATGATAATTATAGTAATAGACAACACAGTACATAAAAGTATAGGGGATGTTTGTTTCGTTTTTTGAATTAATTCAATTTTCTTTTAGTTTTATAAGTTTATATTAAACAATATTCCCTAACGACATGTAATACAGGTTGTGGTTGACAAAAATAATGTTACAATTAGAGATAGGCTGGTATCAATGTCACAATTTACATGTGCGCAGCCGAAATTTGTGAAAACATTCGTATTTGTGCGTTAAACTTATAATAGTGCAAAACTTATGAAAAAACAGAACAAGCACATTAGTGGGTGACTATATAACATGGATCATGTAATAGATCTGGAATTATTGTGCTTAATTCAACAGTTCATCACATAAAACTAGTGTATGACAACATTCCGACACTAGTCGTAGGAAAACTTATCAACCTACAAAAGTGATTAAATAAACTAATTTGTAACTTAAACAATAGTTCTAAACACTTACAGTAACAGTTATGGTGCTTAAAAATGTGAAATTTAACATTAATTTGATAAAGACAATGTGAGGTTATGTCATATCCTCGAACATACAATTTTTGTGAAAAGTAATTTTAATTGAGACAATTCCAATAAAATAAATTAGTAGAGGCAAAAATAATAAGGTAGCCTCAATTTTATGATGTAATTCCTTATTTTTATGTTCAATTTTGTTAATTTTAGTTTGTAAGAATTTTGTTAGATTTAAGAAATTTTTCCTTTCAAATTGGCCGCAGGCAGTTTTGAGATGTATATTAGGGTGCAGTAGCTTCCCTATTCCTGTGGAGATAATTTTCAAGCCTGTAAATTGCATAGAATTAGTTAAATTTCAATAAATAAGGGTAGAAATCAACATAGTTAATAAGTGTCCGATTTAGATCATGTTTGGTCTCAAAATTTAGAGAAATTTGTGTAGATTTTGGAAATGTTTTTAGATTTAAGAAATGTTAAATAGGAAGAAAGTTGTAAGGTTTTAAAGAATTTACGTAATTTAAGAATTGTTTTAACCAATAGGAATTAGGCAAAAATTTCTCGTAACTAAGGAAACATTCGAAGAATTTTGTTGTCGAGTAAAAAGATATAAATACAAGCGTTTTTAGCTTCTCTTGATCTCTTGATTTTCAACTTTTGCAACAACTTGTCAGAGCAAGCTGTTGCGATTTGTTTTTGAAAATATAAGTTTAAACAAAATTTTAAATCACATCGGGATTATAATAAAGTGCGGTTTAGTTTCGGAAGTAATCACGAAACAAGTGATAGTCTGTTGTTCGTGATATAATAATTAAATAAGGTTAGTTTACCTTTTCGAACCATAATTCGGAAGTTTCGTTTAGTTATAAAAATTTTTCTGACGTTTCGACTTTGTGTATTTAAATATAAATCGTATATGTTGATGTGCATACTAAATTGTGGTGTCCATAAGTTATTTTCATTATACACCCTGTTTATTAAAAAGTGTTTTAATTTACGACAACCATCCATATTCCATGCTCATTCAAAAAATTTACTTTTGAATGCAATTTATTAAAGAAGCAATAAACCTAAAACAAAGATTCGTCAACATTATAATATTAATAGTGAAACTTACCGAAGTGAATAAGCTGATTATCGTAAAGAAAACTTTGGATGTTCGAGTGGCAGAATAGCAGTTTGCAGCAGCTGGTGGTTACAACCGTCTTGTGCAGCAGATACCCACGAAGAGAAGGACCAAATGTGAGTATTTTGTTGACATTGATACTATATTGTTATGTTCGCAATTTATATCCTTTGTAATAACAATGATGTGCAACAACAAATATGCATGTTCAAAGGGAATGTTATTTGTTCTAGAATTGTAAATGTTTTCTTGATAATTAGGTTTTTTTTTTATTAATCAAACATCTTTATACTTACTGGTTTGTCAAATTTAACTTTTTTTATGATATGTCATATGGTTGCGGATTCACTGCGCACGCTCACTTATGATTTTAAAAGAATTTGTTATGTACAGGGTATAACGCAGATATTGATGCGAAGTAAAGATTATAATCCAATTTATTTAATCAATTAAGATTTTTTTTTTATTAAATAGGACATTACCTTAGTGTATTTTGATCATGTTAACTATGGTTATTGTAGTCAAACAAATAAGTTATTTCAATTTCATGATAGTTTGTTTTATAATATTAAATGCAGGTTCCTTCTAAATTTTCGTTGATCCCTATCCCTGTTAGACATCTCATCTCATTCAGGAATATCATCGTAATATATATATATATATATATATATATATATATATATATATATATATATATATTATATATATATATATATATATATAGTATCTTTAATTTTGTATGATCCATCCTTGTTAGACATTCATTATTAGTGAATATGTTTGGAAATATATATAAATATATATAATACTATATATTTATATATATCATATATATATATATCAATCAATATATTTATATATGAAGACATTGTCATAATTTAAATAGATAATTGGGAGCATATGATAAATATACACATAGTTTTATTAAATATACTGTATTATATAATTTCAATAGTAATAACTATATTAAATAATAAAATTTTTTAATAATATAACATATAGTATTTAATATTTAAATTAAATTTATTATTCAAATTGATATAATAACTATGATAATTTTATAATAAATGAGATTTTAATATATAAATATATATTTAATTATTATCAAAAAAATTTTGAATTTAAAATTATATAAAGTAATATGATAATTTTATTAAATATTAGCCAAGAATATATTAAACATAATAATTATTAGTTTATTAGATATCAATATTATTCTTGGCTAATTTTAACAATAAATTTTAAATTAATTCAAAATTTAGTAAATTATATTATAATAAATATCATTTATAATTTACAATCAATATTTTATTATTTAATATATAACATTTATTAAAATCATTTATTAAACCATCATATATATGTATTATTTATTATATCATGACAAATTTTATATTTAATAAGTATGTATATATATATAATATATATATATATATATATATATATATATATATATATATATATATATATATATATAACGGCAATTTCAAAATTTGAGATTTGAGATATTTAAAGGAATAATGCTTTCACTACACTGTACTACACTGATTGCGTATTTACGTTTACTAAACTTTTAACAGACTTCTAAGGTAAGTAGAGTGTAACTGTTTCGATGAGATTGGTGTTCTTTAAAACATGTATTTTTACGACGTCACCATAATACCTCTTAATTGCTTGTTCTAGAGTTGACGATATTTTAATATTTACATCGTCGATTCGGTTGTATATTTGTTATACGTATTGAATTTCTGATTTTTCCAGTCAGAAACCTTTGCATCCGTTTAACACGTGACAGGAGGTAGAAACGCTACAAAATGATAAAAGTAGGTTTTAAAGATTTCCGCTGACCTAATGTGACTTTCCTCCATTGGACTTTCAAACTACACAGTATGAGAAATGATCTACGTCAGTGGGTTTACTGTTCTAGCATAAAAAGCTTTCACCATTCCCTCGGTGTCAGTCCGCTAGTGAAATAGGGAAACTACAAACTCCCTTAAACACCTATGTTGGTTAAACACCGATCTTGGTATAAACGACTACCATGCATTTTAAGGTGATTACTTTTTAACGTTTTTTAAAGCCAATGGAAGGTTTTATTACTAGTCACGTGTATCGGTCATAACCAATCCCTTCATTATTATACTGAAAACTATCTCTAATGGTTATTGCCAGGAATTTTTCGTTGTATCTTTTGTTTGTGTGGCAAATGTATGTAATATGGATTTAATTCTGTGTTTGAATTAATTGTATGAATCAAACAATGATCTAGTCAAATGAAACTCGAAAGTGAGAATAAAGCATAAAATAAATAAACGGATTTCTTCTCAAGCTTGTTGCCATTTGGCAGTAGGCACGAGAGCCTTGCGAGTTCTCGTGTCTATTGCCTGGTAACAAGCTTTCGAGAATGTGTCTAATTATTTTCATTACTCTGTTTCTTTAGTTATATTACTACTACAAAGGAAAAAGTTTTTAAAGCAAACAGAAATATAGGACGGACACGATTAAATAATAAATAAGAATTAAATAGGCTTGAATCTCAAAACAATCTTTGAGTTGCCGGGAACTTTTAGGAAATATGAAATACGCTAAGAATTAGGTGAGAGTTTGAGTATATGTAGAATGACTCGGGGGGATCAGAACACTTCAACAAGGAAACAGCCTTATAAATGGGGTGGTATTTCCGGAAATAAATGCAAAATAATTCTTTTGATAACGATTAGGAATAGTGTTTGAATTATCATACAATTGCATCACACGCCATCATGTATTAATGACTGGATACATTTAATGCAAAAAGGTTTTGTTGCTTGGAAGTATTAAGGATAAACACAAGCTTAAAGCAATAACAAAATAAAAAATACGTGTCCTAAGAGGCCCAAAAGCTATTTTCGAAGTAATCAGGCAACATAACCGTAATGTGGCTATCATCAGTATTATAGAAGTCATGCAGAGAAGCCCAAAAAAAAAAGAAAGAACCCAAATTGTACGCATATGTTTTCACTTATAATATCACAAGAGCTTCAATTCATTCCAGAAATGTTTTTGATGCAACGAATATTTTGAAAATAATTTTCTTAAAATATTCGTGGCCGAAAAAAAAAATTCCAGGAATAATTTAGGGTCGTGTGGTATTCGGCAAGAACAGTTCACACCAAAATTTGGAATAAAATTACAAATCAAACCTGACATATGTTGATTTATCAATTTTATTTAAACGGTTCTGTGCATTGAAAAGTACAATTCATGAAATATTGCAGACTTGAGCCACGTGCAAATATGCCATCTTGATTTAATATATTTAACTAATAAAATAATCAAAGATCGTTAACAGGGGGTGTTAGAGTCGAATGGCTTGTTTAAGAAAATCCAAGAAAGTCTGTCGCAGATGTCAAGTCAATATGCCTAGAAGAAATTTGAACAAAATTGTTTCAAAATATTACATATATGTCCTAAAACACAGATATCTAATTCATTCGTCACCTTCCTATTTACCATAAGGAAGGATCTCTTAGAAGAATTACAAGAACATTTAAATCTTGTTATGTATCTACATCCTGCGTTTCAAATATAATTTGTTAATGCACAATTAAAAAAAAACTGTGCAATTTGTGTTTTATGTTAAATTAAACTTTATAGGGAATAATAAATAAAAATGTTAATTCCTGGAAATCTCGTATTATTGACAAGCACATTAATTAGTGGTTGTAAAGAAAATAGGTAAGATGGCAATGTATAGATCACATATGTTAGTTTACCTTCTCAACTGTCAAAAAATTTCCACTTAAATATCGCCTCGCCTCGACAAAATTTCCGAAAATTTTATTGGTTCTAAAGTAGAGGTATAAAAGTTTCGTTGAAAAACTTTGTTTCCGAGACAAACTCGTTGTGTTTTGGATTGACTTCGCTCGTTTAATTAAAAACGAAACAGAGAATTCTATTCCAGGTGTTTTTCAATTCAACATATTTTTGGGAAATGTTTTCTCTTATCCAATTAGATTCTAATGCTACCACTAGATAAAAATTTTTAAAATTTTATAATTAAATGTAGAAATAAATAAAATCATTATGTATATTGCACAAAATTGTAATGTGGATTACTATCAAAGTAAAAAATTTAGTAATCTGACATTAAACGTTTACAAAAACTATATTAATGGGTTCCCTTCATTTTCAGATATATGCCAAAGTACACCTTTGCTTAGACGTTGATACTGATTTCATCACTTTGGATTATTTAAAAACCATGTAGTAAAGCAAAAATGCCACACTTGTTAACTATCTTATTTAAGCGTTATACACAATATTTGTACAGGATGCTGTACAATAAAACCAATAAATACGGAATTTTATAATTGTAGATACGAGATAATTCCAAAAGTGAAGCCCTTGTCATTTAGTTAAATGAATTGAATTGCTCTGGTAACGGGACGTTTCGTTTGTTCAACCATTCAATTGTATTTTGTTTTCTCCAGACGGTTGTTGGATTTCTAAAATCTGAGCCAATCATCGTGTGGTACGGTGCTTGATGTAGCATAATCACGGACGTACCGAGGATCACTCCCAACACATATCGTAACCATTCTTCATAATTCTATTTGTTCATTTCGTCATGGTAATCAACAGAATTTTTTTTTCCAACGAAGCATTTGGTACCACCTGGTAAAAAGCCTCCCAAATAATTTTTTTAATGGTTTGCGCTGCACCATTTTCGATCCTGTTTCTCTGTACCTTTTAATCGAATATAAATATTCTGCTCTTTTAGCAGCTATTGTAGTAGCTCCCATCAAGATTAGCCCGTTATCTAATTTTTTATATGTAATATTCATTTCTTTTACCCATCTTTTTAATGCCGGGGTACATACTTGTGGAATATCCGAACACTCGCCTGTCAATCTTTGATGTAGCTCGACTATGGCTGGAAACCTTTTTTCCATATACAAATTTAATATTTGTCTTCGTATAACGCCCTTTAGAAAATCATCGATATCTACTTTCGGTCTACCACTTCTTGTCCTCCCCGCTGATACTGTACCAGTACTACTTGCCCCTTTTTACAACACTACTTTCATTAATCCCGAAGGATACCGCTCTGAGTTCGAACCTTTATTATGCTCTCACTTAAGATAACATTTTAACTCACTAACAAATAATATGTTGACTTAAATTGAAGGTACAAGCGTGTACAAATATTTCATTCACGCGCTATAGTACATATGTGCCGCCTCTCCTAGATTAAAATCGGTAGCGGTTTGCCATCCTTGTCCAATAACAGCACATTTTTTAAACCCGCATAATCGTATAATCACAGAATATAGAAGCTACGCTAACCAAAAGTTTGTCTCGAAGAATTTTATGGGATTAGGTTGACGCGCGTCCACGCGCATAACTTCAATATGGCCGATTAATGGTTTGCTTACTTGTGTGAGTTACGTTCGTTTGAGAATTTTAACGTTACTATATTTTATACAGCATATGAAAATGCTACTAGCGATACTTTTGGAAAGTATTTAATATGCCTTTATACGCGGATGCGGATTTTTTACACTTTAAAATATGCCAATAGACGCATTTGTACACAAAAAGGAACAAAACAAAATAAAAAATTGTTAAGTTGTAACAACTTTTTCTGAAGATTTAAATTTTTCGCGAGAATATTCCGCCTATATGAATTTGTCTATTAGATATATTACTTTTGTTGCCGGCTTACTTGCAATTGTGAGAGCTATTATGCGCCTGGACGTTGCACGGGTTCAGTCCGGAACCATCAACATCAAAGGTGCCGCTACCGAGACGAACTTCTGGTTAGCGTAGCTTGCATATTCTGTGGTATAATCACGGGTATATTTTACTTCACGTAGTGAGAATTGGTCATGTTTGCCTGTTTGGGTTATTTACAAGCAAATGAAAACAATATGTTATAATTTCTTTTAGGTAATAGGTTCAGAAAAAATCGAACTACTTAATTCTCGAATTTTGTTGATTTGAATTTGAAAATAAAATATTTATGAGGGTTTAAACTCGATCGTGTTGAAAAATGATACGAATTACAGCAATTAAACACTTATTACCTATTTAACAACAATATATCAATTCTTAAATAGCACAAATTTTAGGCAAGTCGGCCCAACCAATTTTGCAAAATAAGTGACTAAATTTTTACTTTGATAGTAAAATAAGCGCAATCAACTTGCGCACGTCACAACTGTTATGGGGTATCAGTCGGGCGAGACGTTGCTTTTGCATAAAATTGTTGAGTGCGAGAAGAAAAACCTTGGTGGAAATATCTGAAAATCTATCCACGTTGAAGAAGCAAGACGATCCATCCGACGTTAGAGATGGAGCGTCCTTGGCATCTCGATACTGACACTCTTTATGCAACTTGTAGTTTGTGTAACTTTGTAAAACTTTTTAAGTGCTTAATTTTAAATTGTTTGCAATAAATATAATCACTGTTGTTTGCAAATATTGAAGACATGGTTGATAAAATGCACGCGTCATCGGCCTTGTGGCATTTACCATATTTTTATATTTTTATTAAATCAGTTGATGTTGACGTGCTGATTTAGATATTATTTTTAAGGTTTTGTTTAATTAAGAAAGGGGGATTTTTAATGACAGATATCCACATTTGCCACCAATGTCTAAAAAAAATTTCGGAAAACTTGCAGTAAAGTCCAATTACCAAAAATGAGAAGGAAACGCACAATTGGAAGTGAAAACAATAATATTGATATTAGCTTATTTTGAAGCCAATCCTCGTCATCTATCCCTGAAGTCCAGCGCGAGTATAATATCTCATACTCTTCAGTGCAAAGGATCCTAAAAGGTAATAAAATGCACGATTATAAATTTGTTGAAGTACATGGATCACAACCACGAGATTTTGGCTTAGAGTTAACTTTTGTACGCGTATTTTAAATATTCTTCAAGAAGACACTAATTTTTAAAAAAATATTATTTGGGCCGAGGAAACAGTTTTCAGAAGATGGTGTGTTTAGTAGATGTAAGAGTCATTTTTGGAACCGTAAAAATCCTCACACTATTCGAGAAAGAGAATTTCAAATTAAATTTAGTTTGAACGTGTTCACACTTCTCATGGTCAGCCAAGTGCGTTTTCTCGTGTGCTGAACATTTGAATTCGCTACACTATTTAGAAATTTTGCGAAATGTTAGTAATTTTGTGGAAAATCTGCCTCTTCGCAGACATTTTAATTCGTGGAATCAAATGGATGGGGCTCCAGCACATAGTTCTCATGAAGTAGTTGAACAGTTAAACCAGATGTTTGGAAATAAGTGCATGGGGCGAAATAGTCGATTACGTTGGCCTCCAAAGATCACCTGATCTTATCTCTGCTGATTTTTATCCGTGGGGAAACATTAAACCTCAAGTTCATCACCAGTGCGTACAGGACTAGAACTCGTTTGAATATCACCTTCAAGAGATTAATCCCGCTGAAATAAAACGTGCTACCACTGAATTCAATACTGTTTGGCCGTGAACGAACATCATTTTGAACAATATTTAGGCTAATCCAAATATTTGTTTTTCTTTTATAATTGACAGCTGTTTATGTAATACAAGTTATGTTATTATTTATTTGTTTATTTTTTTATTTATCAAAGCCAATTTGACTGATGAAAAACTAAAATTTATAACAAATTTTCAAAAATGGTCAATAGCACAAAAACCAACAGAGATATGTATAGGGAATGCTTATTCAAATCGAAGCAGAATTAAATTCTGTATGAAAATACCTATTTACTTACATTTACTTACTCTTTGAAGAGAAAAGTTTTGAACGTTTGAAAATTACATAATGTGGAATAGAATTTTGAGCAAACTGGGCATAATTACGCATACTTATTGATATATTCGGAAAGAGTAGTGTCTGTATTATAAACTGGTGAAATTGCGTAGCTTAGACTTTAGGCGTTTTGTAAATGCATAATTTACATAACGCGGAAAATTCACATTTTTTCAAAAAAAAAAGAAAATTAAAAACTAAAAATGAGGTATAGGGATGTTTAATAAAATGTACCTTAAAATTTAATTACAGGCGATCTGCTTTCATATGTGACCCAAGTTTGGAACAATACAGTAGAGCAGTCCGGTGAAACAGTTGTAGTCGCTTTAGATATCTCAAAGGCATTTGACCAAGTTTGGCATAAGTGTTTACTTGCCAAACTCACCTCGTTTGGGTTAAATGATACGCTCATCAACTGGGTTTCTAGTTTCCTTGATAAAAGACGAATACGTGTCGTAGTTGATGGCTTTTTTTCAAAAGAAGTTAGCATTAACGCGGGCGTACCACAGGGATCCGTTATAGCGCCTACACTTTTTCTGCTGTACATAAACGACCTTATTTCTTCAACAACTAACCACATCCATTGCTTTGCTGACGATAGCACTCTTCACTGTAGTTCATCTCAGTCTACTCATAGTGATAATCCACCTTCTATGTCAAATCAAGAAATTAAAGCTGAAATGGCAAATTCAATCACCAAAGACATTCAACGTATTCTCGAATGGGGAAGCAATAATCTAGTTAAATTTAATGCTAACAAAACTCAGTGTTGCCTTATGTCCGCCAAAAAGATCGATCATTTCCTGTTGTAAGTACGAATGGCTCAGTTCTTAAGTTTTCAGACTCTATTACTCTGTTCGGTATGACTATCTTCAAATCTCTCATGGGTTGACCATCTTCTGTCAGCTACCAAAACAGCTGCTCGTAAAATAGGCTTTTTGTACAGATCTAAGCAGTACTTTACCTCTCGACAACTCCTTCTGCTGTATAAGGCCCAAATTCGGCCTCATCTGGAATATAATTCTCACCTTTGGGTTAGTGCTCCCCAATACGCTCTCGATATCGTTGATCGTATTCAAAAGAGAGCGATTAGGCTTATAGATGACCCGTCCTTAATTTCTCACAGACAGTCCCTTGAGCATAGAAGGATGGTTTCAGTTCTTTCTTTGTATTATCGTTATTACAACGGCTATTGTGCTGGTGAATTACATTCTTTGATACCATCTCCGGCTATCTTTGCGAGAAACACTCGGTTCGCTCATTCACATCATCAGTATGCAGTACAAATATCCACTTGTCGTACCGAACGGGCTCAATCCACATTTTTCTACACGGCTTCTAAACTCTGGAATGATCTCCCTAGTTCCTGTTTTCCTCTCACTTATGATATGAGAAAATTTAAGGTAGCTGTTCATAGGCATCTAATGGCAATTCATTATCCCTCTATCCATCCTCCTAAGTGTTCCTGAGTGCTTTAGCACGATAGGCCTTATTTAGCCTGTTCAGGTCCACAATCATGAAAAAAAAATCTACAAGAAAAAATGTTTATCATCCCATTTAAAATAATAAAGTAAGTGTAACCCGAAGTGCTAAATGTTTGAAAATGTTTTTAAAAGAAAGATCACCACGAAAAATTGAGGGATGCATATTTTCAGAACTCTAATGTGAATAGTTTTCCATATTAGTCCAATAGCCCCTCCTTAATGCATCACCCGGTATATACTCCTATCATTTTTGCGTCCGAACATTGAATGCAATAGTGTTATCCCATGTTTTCAAGATTTCCCCCATTTTATCGTTAACATTTTTTTGGTAACAGCTGACTAAATATCACAAATTTCTATGGATGAATCAAACTTGGCGACATTAAATCCGATTTATAAGAAATTTTAGGATAAATAAATTTTTATGGACGTAACGGTATTGCACAAAATTTAAACGGATAAGGTATATAAAAATCCGTTCATATGCTTTATAAACAGTGCTGCTACGACATGCACAAAAAATACCGTTAACACCTATGTGTACGTTATAAATTATTTATGATTATTGCGTCTGTACAAAGAGATTGCGCCTTTACAAAGTGGTTGACAAGTACGCAAATAGTATATTAAAAAACAAGTTTCGTAAGACCAGTTGACGCACGAATTCAAGTTTAAAGAATGAGTGTTTCAAGGTCTTATGAAACACGTTTTTGACGCTATTTTTTTGTAATTTGCCCTTTTTATGCCATTTTTAAACAAAAAATGTTTACTTTAGTTGATTTAGGGATTTTTGTGGCGGTTGATAATTTTAAAATTGAAAATTTGATCTAGTCGCCTTTTATTTTATTTAAATTCTGTCACGAAAATGGAAGGTAATCAAGACACTTTTGCATGTACGCCCCCTGAAATACGTGAAATTGTCAAAACCACCATCGCGAATTTGCTCACATCAAAGTTTTCCACTGGACACTTTTGTCTTTGAGGCATTTTGTAAAAGTGACATAATTCCGGATCAAGCTTAGCCAACCTAAATATTTTCGTAAAATGTTCGGTGAATTAATAGCTATAATAACATCGGAGATTAAGACGTCGCGTTTTTTAATATGTCTATTAAGGAATCAAAATGAAAGCAAATTACAAAAATGTATTTTTTATTTTATTCTGTTAGGAGACGTTGTTACATATTTACATGCACAAACGGTAATGGGTCGTAGCAAAAAAATAATCCCATCATACTTTATACAGGTTAACGGAGATAAGTTTTGATTAATTTTAATTTATTATATTATGTACTAATAATAAATACTTAGTTATATCGTTATAATTATGTAATACTTGTTTACCATATTTATCAAGTAATGAGTAGTATACTACGTATTATAAATCTGCTTCTAGCGTAAATTAATGTGTATCTGCTGATCTTTGCCGCGATGGATACGTTCAGTTTTCAAGAACATGTTTCCCATATTTTGGACGGTGTCGCATAATTACAATTTTAGCATGTTCTTATTTTTTCATTTAACTTTGTTTTCTTTTAAAACCTTCATAAAATATGTATTTTTTACTTACCTACCAATGCACGTAGCCAAAAAATTGTGCTGCAACCCGGATGGGTCCAAATCAGTTGAAATACTTCCCATATGTATTTTTATTAATATAGAAGGAATTAAATACAAAAACGAAAACACTAGCAATCAAGTAAATACTTCAACTGTTACGGTATAAACTGGCAGTAAAACGGGATAACAGATAAAATCGGGGGTTTTCTCGACTGTTCAGGGATTGGTGATGGTAAGATGTTAATTAATTTGCACATCGAGCATTTGACAAGTCACAATAGGGGTTGATTTGCCTAATTACGTAAGTTCACAGCTTGTCTAAGTGCTCAAATAACTCGCTTACTTGTACGAAGTCACACGTGGGCCTGGACCAACAGATCTCCGCTACACCTGAAAGGCTAAAAATATTCTCGCACGCTTATTTTAACTAATTGCGTGCCGTAATAAAATAAAGACAATCATTACCGTAAATAAATCAATGATTGTCGTTACGTTACTTTATTTAATATGTCTGATTTTCAATGAAACTTTTATCTCAAAAAAAAAAAAACTAAGAAATTTCCTTTGCTCTAATTTATAACCAGATCGAAGGATATTAATCAGATCGCTATAAAATATATTCAAATAAAAAAAAAAGAATGCATTAACGCAACAAACTTTAAATACTATGTTATAACAGATAATTACTTATAGCATTGTCCAACGTAACTACTTTACTTTCTCAAATAACACAAAAAATATTGACGTTATCTCATTAAGATACAGCGCAAATAAAACTCGAAATTAGATGTCGTATAACATCTGGGTTCAATAAATTACTTATTGGGCAATTGGAACTAGCTAGTCGCCATCTCGGCCATTTCTGAAAATTGTTGTAAAATTTTTGTTCCCCGTTCAACAGAACAGAGGGTAAGCACATAAATTTCGTTCATACATTTTTTTACATAATATTCGCCACCAAAACCTTAATGTACAAGAAACACTCAAAACACAGTTGTGATTTCGGAAGGTTGAATACGTTTGCATTCTATACTAAAATAATTAAATTGATCAACAATCGTATGTACATACAAAACAAATAATGCATTAAAAAAGCACAGAAATTTTATTGACATTCGTCGGTCATGAAAAGCAAAAAAAAAAACTGTAAATGCACCATAAAGTTTACCTTAATTGTGGTTCAGTCCAGCTTATGTTATATAATACACCTAGAGGAGACTTGGAGGTTGACTTCCGTGGTGGCGATAGCAAGGTAATGAGTATGGTAGCTACGCTCGAAACTCCCTCGTGAAGGATATCAGTGCGTCGATTGAGAATGCCAAATTGCGGCCGATTATCATACAATTGGTTCTATGACGTATTACAGTCTATGTATTTACACTTCATTTACAATATTTACTTTACTTTGCGCAACAGATCTGCTTAATTCTTAATATTACTCGTTATCGTTATACGATAATTTAGTATTTACACCAAGTTAATTGTTACCGGCGAGTTGTCTGGCACTAGGAAAGAACGTTGATTTCTTCCGCATAAAAGCGATTACTACTCCAATGCACTAGTTATAACACATTACACTTCCTTGGATCAACTGCACTAAGTCGTTAAGATAATTTACACTCGTGATGGGTGAATAAATAAAAAGATCTCTGCGAGGGCTAATCGGGGGGAAAACTGTCCACTTTGCAACGAAAGTTCGATCACCAGGAGCTAAGGAAAACGTTTTTTTGGCGGGATTGCCTTACCTTCCTCCGATAAAGTGTATACGCCTAACCGTCTGAACTACAAGTAACTACCTATAATTATTCATTATATGCCACATTGGTTTTTTATATCCCTACCATTAATTAAATATTAGCTAGCCTATCATAAAAAAGAATCGCTTAAATTTTTCAAGAGCGGGAAGCGTTAGCCACTTTCGGAAATGCTCGACGGAATTTCGACCCTTCTGAAAATTGCATCCACAGCTTTCTCGGCAGTCCAACGGAATGATCTCGCGTAATTTGTTTTTACTTTAGTTTATATTGTAACCCAAATAAATTAATCCCTTGTGTGCAGTGACTAATTCAACAAACTTGATACGGTAAAGTATAAGTGAAAATATTCTCGGCGCCGCATTCAAACGATATTGCATCATTCTTACACTTTATTAAACAAATTGCGTTTTAATTTTCAAACCTTGAAAAATTTATACGATATATCTGATCTTAACTTAAATTTAGTTCTAACAAAGAAATTCATTTCAACTCTAATCTTACAAATTCTAAAAGTAAAAGGTACGCCAGGTTAAGTACATATTTATTATAATTATTAACAAAACTAACAAATTACGACTACTTATTATTTACACAAAACTAAAAATTCTCAACAAACTAGTAAAAGGATTTGACTATCGATCAATTAGACCAAAAGCTTTATTTCGTTTTCTAAATACAATACAAGACTAATGCTATCAAATATTTTCCGAATATGTGAAAAGTAAAACTAACAACGTTTCACTCCAAAACTTTCCTACAAATTTATGCGTTATCAAATTTAATTACAGGAATTATGCTAAGTTTCAGCTGTGCGGTACTACAAAGCAACTTATAATTTCGATCAAAAGGGCAAATTTCGACAAAAACACAGCCACGTGATGACAACTCAGTGTATGTAAGCTCGCAAATATATAAGCAAAACAATGTAAGGTACTAAACGTCCAAATGTATAAACATGCAAACGCGTAACCCTCAAAACGAATAAATTAGCTAACCAGCCCCTGCTAACAACTAAACAAGCAAAAATTGATATTAGAGAAACTAAAACATGCAGAAAAACTAGCAGCGAGCAAACAGATATGCTAACAAGTAGATACCCAAAACAAAGAATCTTGTTACAAGTCAATATCCAAAGTCGTAAACATGAAACTAGAACACAAGTTACTCTACAAATACCCAAACATGCACACACAAAAATCTATCTGCAAACTAACACATGGAAACAGATAAACACCGAAACACAACACCAACAAAAACAAAGGAACAAGTAACTCAAAGTCCAAACATACAAACACGCAAACTTAGAAACAAAGAAACTAGGTAATAAACACCCAATTTAACTTAACTTAACCTTCACGCCATTCCCTTGCGGCGTAGGTAATTTATTTCTCATTCACAATCTTTCCGCATACTTCCCTAGCTTCCGCAAGATTCATACATTGTCTTTGACATGCCCTTTTATTTTTAAATCTCCTTACCTTTCTTTCCTTTATTATACATTGTACTACATTCGGCCAAATTTTACGCGGCCTACCAGGCCCGGTCTTTCCTCTAACGTCACCCACATATACTTGATTCGTTAATCTTGGGTTGTTCATTCTCTCAATGTGACTAAACCTACGTAATGTACTACTTCCAACGTAATGTACTATTTATAAACACCCAAACATGCACTAAATACGCAAAAAACCAAAACATACAGAAAAACTAAACATCGCAAAGCAAAAACTACCCCATGAGGTAAACTTGAAAATATATATTCACACAGACTAAGGAACTAGCAATGAAGTAAAGTCCAAATACAGAACATACAAACAAAGAAACAAGTTATTCGGCGTTTAAAAATGCAATCACGCAAACCCCAAAACATAGAAACTAGGCAACAAGATGCTGAAAACACCTAAACACCTTCAAACAAGCATGTCTTTTGCCAATTCTTGTATATTTAGTGCATATTTGCAGAGTTCGGGTGTGTGGTGGGAGGCACTAACACGGCCACCATAACATTGGTTCTCCGATTTTCTGAGCCCTTTCCTCTCGCCGTCCCTCCTTCCTTTCGCGTTGAAACTCCAAAATTTAACAAAAAAGGTATTTCAAGTTTCTCGGACAAAATATACCTTACGTAAAATGCTATCCTGTTCGGATGTCCGCGAAGGCAACAGCGAAGCGGCCTCCTTCGTCGAAAGTATTTACTTTGTGATCCATTATTGTAACATCCGCGGTATCAGGTCTAATATTAATGCTGTTCACCAACATCTTGAACAATTACAATCTGACTTTTTGTTTTTGTCTGAAATACAAAAAAATTTGATTCGCCCAACTTTCAATTTCCGCAATGCAATCGTCACTTTTGATACAAGGGAGGAGTGTATGTATATCTCAAGCACACTCCAAGTGGATTTCTTTTTTGGAAAATAAAAAACTCGTCGGGGTTTGGTTCAAATATTTCAGTTCTAAATTTGTGAAATTCCATTGCTGCATCTATAGGTTTCCCACTGGCAGTAATTTTCTAGATTTCTTCGATTACCTTAGTTTGAAAGTTGAATATCTTCTGTATCAGTTCCATCTTGCGATATCTGAATTCTGGGAGATTTTAATCTTTATAACTCTAATTGGCTCCAATTTCCTTCTACTGTTAATTCTGCTAGTCATAGTGCAGAAACATTTGCTATTTCATGTGATCGCACACAAGTGATATCCGAACTCACAAAAATCCCTAATAACACTAACCATATTCTACATCTTCTAGACCCCTTTTTTGTATGGAACCTACTTGTTTATAGAACATCAGTTCTTTTCATTATTTAATAGAAATAACTTCTACTGTTCCTAATTCATCTGCTATTTACAACACTGATTCAACCTTGTAGTGTTTTAAGGCAGCTAGATGCAATGATTTACGAGATTTCTTTGCAACCTTTCCATAGATTGAATATTGTTTTAAGTCATCCTCGTCTTCGGACATTGCTGTTTCAGTATCTGAAGTTATCCTCATGGTATTCTCGTTTCCAACCCAGGTTCAACAATGCTTGTTCTGACGCAATATCTGAAGAATACATCTTATACCAAGTGGACAGTGATACAAACTACGCTGATGCTAGAAACGGATGCAAAGTGTTATCTCTAAAGCTAACAAGTTGGTTGAGTAACGACAGTGCAATGAACTAACTACATTTTCTTTGGGTAGTCATAAATTTTTGTCTTTAACTAAAGCAAAGCAGTGAAAACGTTGGTACATCTTCATTTCCCCACATGACATCTTTTGACGGATCTGTAATTGCTGATTCTGTAGACAAATCCAGTCTTTTTGTGCAGTTATTTGTCTCAAACTTGTGTCCTAATGAATTTGAAAACGACGTCAACTCTTCTTCATACGCTATAAAACCAATCCATTTTTGATACAGACTCCTGGAATCGGTCATCAGTAGACTTGATCCCAATCAGGTGATTGGCCCAGACGGTATTCCAGCTATTGTCTTAAAGAAATATTCCCCTCCGTATCTAAGCACTATTCGACTTTCATGTACTCTAGAGAACTTCTTTCATCATGGAAGTTAGCAAATATTCAACCTATCCTTAGATTAGGCGACAAAACCGATCCCTCTAACTACCGACCAATTTTCATTACTTCAATTTTGTCTGAAGTCATGAAATAAGCCACAAATCAGCAACTACATTTTCTCCTTGAATTTAACAAACTTCTTAGTGACCATCAATATGGTTTTAGGTGCAGTCATTCAACTAGTGATCTTATTGGCTGAAAATATGTATTAAAATTATTTTCGTACTGTTTGCACTTACAGTTCGGACAGGTCATGCGCAATGATTTCATTATCACCGTTTTTGTTAGATGATTAAAAGTGAGAAGAGCATCCATTTTGTTCTCTTAAAAATTTTGTTGAAAAGTGCTGTATAGTTTTTACAGTAAGTGCTACTTGAACCTATTTTACATTATTTGGATGTTTACCTTTTTTAGGCACTTAAATTTTTTACAGTAACTCTTCCTTTTGGCATATTTTCATTGTACAACTAAGTTTGCCGTTAATTGTATACTATAGCTTCAATTGATCGAGGATGACGCAGTAAAAGTTAGTTGCTATGCAGAAAAATTGTGAACAAATGGTACCTTAACCCGTTTAAATCGACCAAGTTTGGCTGCTTTCTAAACGAATTTACATATTTGGAATCAACAAATGTCAAAACCCTCTTATATTTCCATTTTCAAGAATGATTGCACAACCAAATGTGAAGGCGTGTATTCAGCATCATTTAGTTATCAGTAACAGTATAAAGTACAATCAAAATGTAAAGACGCAGGCATTTAGTTCTAAGCTTTAATCATAATTAGATTTAAATTAATCCAGTTTACTAATTGACATTTAGAATTTCTAATTATAATGATTTGGAATTGTATTTAGTGTATTACATTTAAGATTATTGTACCCAAATAATTTTCACACATTTATTACAGACGTGACAGTGCACGACAATGTGGAAACGACGCATATCACACGTCTAAAGCAACATCAATAATTTTAAGAACCAGCCATTTACTCCAACTGACTAAACACTAAACTTAATTGACAAGAATGTATAAGATACAGTTATTCGATTAAGTACTTTTTTACCCAACATAACATCACACGCCAACACTATACAGGCAGCGCACACAGCCACCACGACACGCACACACGAACACACACACAGCACAACGACACACACGACAGCAACACCCACACGCACACACAACACACTACAGCACACGACACATGCACAACACCAACACACGCACACACGCACACAGCACCACGACAGCACACACACACACACACAGCACACAGCACACGCACACACGCACACACACACGACACACGCACACGCACACACGACACGCACACACGACACACACACACGCACACACGCACACACGCACACACACACACGCACACACGCACACCACACACGCACACAACACGACACACGACACACGACACGCACACGCACACACGCACACCACACACGACACACGACACACCACACACACACACACACACACACACACGCACACACACACACACACACACACACACGCACACACCACACACCACACACGCACACACGACACACACACACGACACCACACGCACAACACACACACACACACCACACACGACACACACACCACACACAACGCACACACACACACACGCACACACACACACACACACACACACACACGCACACACACACACACACACCACACACACGCACACACACACACACACACACACACACACACAGCACACGCACACACCACACGCACACACACACACACGCACACGCACACGACACACACCACGACACACGCACACACCACAGCACACACGACACACACACACAGCACACCACGCACACACGCACAGCACACACGCAGCACACGCACACGCACACGCACGACACACGCGCACACACAGCACACAGCACACGCACACGCACACCACACACACACACACACACACACACACACACACACACACACACCACAACACACACACACACACACACACACACACACACACACACACACACACACACACACACACACACACACACACACACACACACACACACACACACACACAACATACACACACAGACATTTTGAAAAATTTTCTAAACTTTTTTTCGGGTAAAACATTAAAATAATGTAAATTATTTTTTTAGATTTTTTTCGACCGCAATACTTTCTTGTTTAGCAAGAAAGTCAAAAAAAAAAAAAAATAATGCCGTAAATATTGAACAGATTTAAAACTTGATTATGTTAGTTAGGAATTGTTTCTTTTACCTATAAACAGTGATGTTTGAGGCATCAAATCGTTAACAATTCTAGCGATCGTATTATTGAACTCTGTATATTTTATTGTCTAGATAAATAAAACCTAACGCACTTAAAGCAACTGTAGGGAAGTAATATGCTGGCAAAATATGCTTTTCAATATTGTTAGTGATAATTGTATACCAATATTTCTTATTCCTCCTTATTTCTTGAGAATTACTAACGTTTGTGTTGAGGTACGGAGAACTTTACGCCGCCGAAAAGAAATGTAAACATAAAATGCTACACATTTTGTTAGTTTGTAGAGTATTTTACCTATTAAAGTAAAAAGGCAAACTAATGTTTTTCTAATGGTTTGCGAAAAAAGCGACATATTTAGGCTCATGTTACCATCAAACTTGTAGGTCTGCATAACTGGTGTAAACGAAAAGTACCTAAGGCATCTCTACAGTTTTTAATGGACGGTGCAATTTATTTTACATTTGGGGTTTATTATTATAATTTTTTGTAAGGAAAGAATAAGTTCAAAGGTAAATATGTAATTAAAAATGATTATTAATTTTATTAAATACATAAATAAAAAGTTTACCTCGAGTAGGATTTGAACCTACGACCTGTACTTTGCTAGAGTACCGCGCTAACCAACTGCGCCATCAAGGTTTAAGCCCCAATCGATGTAAATTTTGTCTTTATGTATGTAGAACTGATGTAAATTCTAAATATAATCAGATTACAATCAAATTACTTATATTAATGGAATGTGAGCCTGCAATATCGCAAGGATTTATGTACCTCACTAAATTTTCTATTAGATAATACACAATTCGGGTTTCGCTGGAAATAACCTAAAAATTCTTAAATGATACCATTTTATATGTTTGTCATATACTTAACTCAAATAAAAGTGAAAATGTTTGTCATTTTATTGGTCAAGGTCCACATTGCATTTGAACATTTATTGATCGTTGAATAAAACAAAACAAATGTGAATTTTGGAGAATTAAGGTTTTTTGGATAACGTTTGCTCATTTAAAAGCAGTTTGGCCAAATTAAAGAAAAGACTTGACTATTTTTGAAAGACGAGGTTTTAGCTACGGCTGCTCTACAAACCTAACCCACTACACTTACAAAACACCCACACCTGAAACGGGTTCGAATCAGAGACTTTTTTTGGGTTGAATGGTTGTGAAGGTATTACAATTTGTAAGATATCTAAAAAGGTGAAGAAAATAAAGTCATCAAATTGTTTGCTGGTTTATTACAGTGGCTGAAATACGCTGATTCTACCAAACTCAGAACTTCTAGCACGCTCCTATTATTTATTGCTTTCCAGTATTTTACCCACACCAGATAAATGTATCTCTTCTGCATTTTGAACTATATATTTAAATAACTCTAATAAGTATTGTAATGATTTTACTTAAAGATATATTAATAGATACTGCGCGAATAAAAACTTAACTTCAAACTTACTTATAACAATCAATACTAAACTCACTAACACAATTATAGGAGGCGGAAGGCCCAATAATTGTATATAGAATGGTAGACTATTTACTAAACTACGCATATGATTTATATAAGAATTCGTTTCAAAACAATTTACGAAGAACACTGCATCATATTGATTGTTGATAGTTGTGAACAAAAGCGCAGTTTACATGGAGATGATACAAAAACTCTACGGAAACCATTCATCTTTTTGGTTTTATGAAAATGTGGATAAATTTAATAAACGTATCACTTCGAAAGTGATACCTGTCCTGTACGAGCGTAACCTTTGATAATAGTGTAATGCACCAAAACCCGTCACTGTTAGTACGTGATAGTAAATAAGAGAGTACACAACGTATAGTAACGGTATGCTGCTGCGGGAACATTCCGCAGTCAGTGTGCGAGAGACGCGCAGTGAGGAATGGAATATAGAGGGAGTCAGAACCCGAGATCCCTCCAACGTTATAAGTATGCGTAATATATTTTATTTTATATATTTGATGTTGATGATTTTGATAACGTGTTAGAAGAATTGTTTTCTGATATATTACGCATTTCTGTTTATTATTATGTACTAATATATCATAATCACACAATACTGTAAACAAGATGAAGTAATAGGTCAAATGCAAAAGCAGAAGGAACCAGACTGCAATCTTCCTAATCTTTACATATTCAGTACTTTGACGTATGGGTTCCAGAATGATCGTCAAACGTACGAAAATTATGTGTATAGTAAAAATAAAGCTAGAGACATATGGAATAGACTATGGAACTCGGAAAAAATGCTGATTTATATACTTGAATAAAATGTCAGAGAATACGTTTTGTTCTAGGTATATTTATGAATATATATATATATATATATATATATATATATATATATATATATATATATATATATATATATATATATATATATATATATATATAATATCCAAAATTAACTAATTACGGACGTGTGAAAGTTTTTGTTTACTGTATTTAATGTTATGTGTAAACGTTTTGGGCTTAACAAAATTTGTTTATACATAAATACCTACTTAGTATTAATCTAGTGAAAGCAAATGAAATTAGAAATTTCTATTAAGTGTGTAGGTATTTTTATATAAAAACAATTTGGTAAGCGAAATTGGATTAATTATATTCAAAATGGCCTGTTTACGAAAATAAAGTACCTAACAAAATCGATATATTACAAGTTTCGCGCTACTTACTTTACTTCTGCAGGAGATTGAGCCATTAACCATTGAACTTCATAAGGACACCTACATCCTACGACAAGTAGTTGTCCTATATGACATGTACGTGGAATTCTAGGTGATCTAGGCACTTGTCTAGTCCATTCTCCAACTGCTAAAAGGTCAGGAGCTTCTCTTATTCTTACTCTGCCTCTCGGTCTACTTAATCCTTTGTCGGCATAAAAAGCTATAGTTGAATCTTCATATAACACTACCCATTCCTCACTCCATCCTTTACAAAATAAACCTCCTGCAAAAAATAATTACTTTTAATCATTCTCCGCCGATATTTCCATTAAGATTTTTCTTATACAAACAGAAGTGAATGTGAAAAGATGAAATAAAAAATAATTCAATTCTGCGTTTTTTTCAATCCATTAGTTTTTTAATTTCACATTTATAAATAATTTTTGTAAATAAGGTTATAACTCGCAAAATTGTAATCTTACATAAAATGTTGTATACTATCCAAACTGAACTGTTATTATTAACAAAGGTTGATTTGAGTTTAAAATATCAGTCATAGTTTATAAATGAAAATAAACGTATATCAATTTTAAACAATATTTAACATGTATTTCCAATATTTCCACTATTCTGTCCATTTTATACTTTTCACAACTACAATATAATAAAAGTACAGAATATTTCCCAATGCAATTCTGAAGTAAAACTACATGCTGCAGTGTTAACACGTCTGCCATGTAGTTATGGTGTATAACAGAAAGTCACAATATTGTGGAACTTTTTTAAATGCAATATGTTGACATAAAAAAATGCAATTCTATATTCTTTACAAAATAACTATCAAAGAAAAGCGCACACATGTTAACTGGGTTTTGATACACTGTCATGAAGGATTATTGTATCTTTTTTTGCATGCATTGATTTTATTTTCATCGCGATTTACTGTTTGGCTCTTATCTTAAATGTGCAAATTTTACTACGCAATTTTTGATACTAATGAATTCCTAAATATTGATTAAATGTGATATAATCTTTTATTTGTCGTAAACATCCTACACAATGGTATTTGCAGAAGTAGATAATTACTACATTAGTAGATTTAGAGCCTAATAATATCGTTCTTACGTTAAGGTACACACAAAATTGATACTGTATCCGAATATAAATTGTATATTTTTGTTACGGAATCAACAATATAAATAGAAAACCAGTTTCTTTGCCACAAAAATACGTATCATATAATAAAATAATATATAATAATAAAATACTGGTTCTAATGATTTGTAGATAATTTCGAATAAATAAATTAAACATCTCGTAGTAAATTGTTACTCCCCTTGAATAAGTCTTTAATTTATGTTATGTTATGATAAAAGGATATCCCTTGATGTCTTCAAATGTTCGATATTAATCCCTCAATTAAACATTTGTAATAAATAGGATAGCTGCAACTACTGACCTATCTCATTAATGAGTGTGCTCTCCAAAATTTTTGAAAAATGTATAAATACCAGATTATCTAAATTTTTCAGTTCCTTTAATGTTAGATGCAATCCTTTCTTTTATAAATAACGTCACATAAGGTATTGATAAGGAAGAAAAAGTTATTGCTACTTTTTTAGATATAGTGAAGGTTTTTGTTACCGCATGTTATCATAAATTAATTTCTAAATTGTACAATGCGAAAGCCGTGGTCAAATACTAGAGTTACTATGATCATACGTACACCGTCGTACTTAAAAGACTAACATTGGACATTTTCAGGGATCAAATATTTGTAGAATATATATATATATATATATATATATATATATATATATATATATATATATATATATATATATATATATATATATATATATATATATATATATATATATATACAGAGCGTTCAATATAATCGGACGCACTCAATAACTCTTTTGTATTGCGTTTCACAAGAAAGTGTTTAAATAGTTTTTTATTAATTAACAAATACTCTATTAAGTGCTTGGTTTAGATAATTTTAAGCTTCCGGTTTGACCGAAGCGCACATAATTATTTTTAATCACACTGTATATATTTTGCATTTTTGCATTGCTTATTTTTTCAATACATACGTATAAATTCTTATGGGTTTTATAAAAAAATTAGAGAAAATGCCATCGAAAGTTTTTCAATTTTATTATATGATTAGAAAATAAACAAAATCAGTTATAATTAGCAATAAATTGTTCAAAGTGCCACCATTCTGTTCTAGACATGCTTCTAATCGTCGCCTGAGTTCATGGTTAGTTGTTTTCTGATTTGCTGCGTAGTTAAATTAACACATGCAGCTGTAATTTTATTCTTTAAGTCTATAACATTTAAAGGTGGATCGGCATACACCACTGTTTTAAATGACCCCACAAGAAAAAGTCTAACGGTTAAGATCCGGTGATCTCGCAGGCCATTCTACCGGGCCGTTAGTTCCTATCCATCGTTCATTGAACGTTTGGTTAAGATATTCTTTACTATCAACGCGTTGTGAGCTGGAGCTCCATCTTGCTGGAAATACAATTGTTGTCGCAGAAGCAGAGGAAACTCATCGAACATTGTTGGTAGCACGTTATCTAAAAATTCAAGATACCTATTGGAGTTTAGATTACCATCATAGAAATAAGGCCCTAGTAATTGGTTTCCAATTAAACCGCACCAAACATTAGTACCCCATACGGTTTGATGGTTAGTTTCCATTGACCAATGAGGATTTTCGTCAGACCAATAACGATTGTTTTGTTTATTAATAACTCCATTATTTGTAAACTTGATTCATCTGTCCATAAAATATGATCTAAAATAATGGATTGTGATCACATTGCTCAACTATCCATGCAATCAAAGTTAATTCCGATCAGAGTCTTGAGGCCGCAAGTGTTGAACCAAATCGACTTTATACGGCAGCATTTTGAATTTTTTAATGTCCTGTGAATTGAGCCAACTGATACACCTACTTTTCGTACATTCTAATAGATGACCGTGGATTTACTCTAAAATAACCCAATATTTGTACTTCAATACTTCGGTCAAAACATTTCTTTGTTGTTCTAAATTCTGATAATTTACTCCTGGTAATATTCCACGCATTCTAAGCGATTGTTTAATTTTTCGTATGTAACTTTCGGAAGGATGGTATCTATTGGGATACCTTTGTGCGTATAATTCTACCGCTCGTCGAGAATTACGTTTACATTCACCGAAAATTAACAACAGGTCAACTTTTCACTGTTATTCATTTTAAACAATTATTTCGATTGAAATCAAATTAAACTTTTATCTGATTGTCAATTGCAATAAACGAAAAACAATTGCGATGCGATTTTGTTGACGTACGCTGCCTACGGTTTTGTTTGATTCTTATAATCGTATAATAAAATTGAAAAACTTTCGATGGCATTTTCTCTAATTTTTTTATAAAACCCTATAAGAATTTTATACGTATGTATTGAGAAAAATAAGCAATGCAAAATGTATATATATATATATATATATATATATATATATATATATATATATATACCTCTCCCTCTCCCTCGTCCCTCTCCCTCTCCCTCTCCCTCTTCCTCTCCTCTCCTCTCTCCTCTCCCTCTCCTCTTCCCTCTCCTCTCCTCCCTCTCCCTCTCCCCTCTCCCTCTCCCTCTTCCCTCTCCTCTCTCTCTCTCCCTCTCCCTCTCCCTCTTCCCTCTCCCTCTCCCTCTCCCTCTCCCTCTCCCTCTCCTCTCCCTCTCCCTCTCTCTCCCTCTCCTCTCCCTCTCCTCTCTCCTCTTCCCTCTCCCTCTCCCTCTCTCCCTCTCCCTCTTCTCCTCTTCCCTCTCCTCTCCTCTCTCTCTCCCTTCCTCTCTCCTCTCCCTCTCCTCTCCTCTCCTCTCCCTTCCCTCTCCTCTCCCTCTCCTTCCCTCTTCTCTTCCCTTCTCCCTCTCTCCTCTCCCTCTCCCTCCTCTCTCTTCTCTTCCTTCTCCTCTCCCTCCTCTCCCTCTCCCTCTCCCTCTCTCTCCTCTCCTCTCCTCTCCCTCTCCTCTCTCTCTCCCTTCCCTTGAAAAATTTCTCATGCTACAGTTGGTTTTAAGACAAATAAGACAAAGTTATATTCATTTTAAGTTCATGTAAGTAATACGTATCCTGTTAATAAATTTAAGGAAGTAAACAAATCATTATAGTGTTATTTTGATGTGGTTATAGAGGAACAGCTGTTTTCTGTTCCTAAGATAAAACATTTGAGTTCATAACCTACATTAACCGTAAAGTCTGTTGGCATAGGTCAATACACGTTTTATTATTAAATACAGCGTTGATCATATTGCATTTTGAATGTTAAGTAACTATAGATTGTAAGCTTATGCAGTGTTGAATTTAGTAATTTTAGAATCGTAAATATTTACAAGAAGTATCGCTTTAGATATTTAATGCTGACATTAATCAGACATTTTGCTTTATTAAATATACATATAAATGCAGTGTTTATTCATATTGCCTATTACGTTAATAAAATATAAATCTCTCTCAATTTTGTTGTATTTTAATTATTAAACCTATAAATGTTTACCGTTTATACCTATGGATGTATCTCTGTCTCCCTCACGACCTTTTCAAAAAGAGTTCTCAATTATAGTAGGTTTCATAAGTTTGTACTTCACTGAGCTGAACCGTGGTGCAATTTACCTTTTAATATAACAATCAATCATACCTAATTTTTCATTTGTTATATATACTCAGGAGAAAATAAAGGACAGCTATATAAGAATAAAATTTTTAGAGCTACAGCCAAAAATATGGTTAAAGGCGTTGATTTTTATAAATATAGGCTTTTAATTTTTTCTCAATATAATTAGTAATTTAGTCCGGAAAATGTGAATTTTAAATGGTATACAAATTAAATTAAAATTGAAAGCACAACAACCCACCCCCAAACCCCACACCCACAACACACACACACACTACACACACCTATATTTTTAAATAATTGTCGGGTTTCATTTACACACCTATTATAGGTAAAATTATTATTAATTTTTCAGTTCTACATAATAACGACAAAGTTTATCGATTGGGGCTTGAACCTTGATAGTTGGTTATATAGCAAAGTACTGGTCGTAGGTTCAAATCCTCTGGGTAAACTTCTTTTTGTATTTAATAAAATTAATAATAAAGTTACATATTTACCTTTGAACTTATTGTTCATAACAAAACTTATAAATACCTATTATAGGTGTCTTGTAATTTAGACAAAAAGTAGACAAGACATGTATTTTCTGTGCTTCAACTCCTTTTCCTGTCCGCTTTTTTGATATTTCATATTTTATATGACCGATATTCACTGTTGATTACCGATCTGTGTAGATCCGATAATTACGTTTATCGCATAATGAATCTGGCCCGTAATTATGCCTCTTGTTAAGTTTGTACTTAGACTAACCGTGGTGCAATCTTTTTAATATATCAATCATACCTAATTGTTATCATTTGGTGTATGCTCAGACGTTAATAGGACAGCTATACAACGAATAAATTTGTCAGGCTACAGCCAAAATATTGGTTAAAGGCGTTGATCTTATCTGACGGGTTAATGTAGGCTTTTAATGTTTTTCTCAATACTAATTAGTCATTTAGTCCGGAAAAATGTGAACTGTTAAGATGGTTACTTGATTACAACATTCTAATATCTAGCACAAATTTGTAAATTACATTGTACATCGAACTGAACCACACACACACATACATATCACTACATCACATTCACACCTATATTCTGGTTCTGTAAATAATTGTCGGTTTATTTACACCTATTTAGTAAATTGATTATTTTACATCAGTTCTACATGACATTACGACAAAGTTGTGCATCGATATGGGGCTTGAAAGCCTTGATCTATTAAAGTTCTGTTACATCTATGCAAAGTACTGGTCGTAGGTTCAAATCCTACTGAGGTAAACTTCTTAGTTTATTTAATAAACATTAATAATAGAATGTTGGGAAGAAAGGAATGTTTACACCTTTGAACTTATTCGTATAACACTGAAATTATAAATACCTAATTATAGGAAAATACGTCAAGATAATGTGGATAGACTAATAGGTAGACAAGAGTATGTACTGTTATCTGTGCTTCAACTCCTTTTCACTGTACTCGGCGTTTTTAAAGATATTTCGAATAACTTTATGATGACCCAAGATGATTCACTGTTGATTAACCGAATCTGTGTAATGATCGCGATAATTACGTTTATGAAACAAAATGAATCTGGCCCGATAATTATGACAAATATGGTTAAGTCGTGAGACCCGACAATCTTGTTTCAGACGCAGCACTTTGTGTATAAGTTTGCGCTGTTGCCAGACGTTATGAGTGTTACAACGTTTGTCGCGTTTTGATTAGTGCGCGGTTATCTTAGTCTCCCGGGTTAATGCTATATGTTTGAAACTTCATTTGAAATTCAACTGTTAGATGTTTATTGATTACAATAACATTCTGAAACTGAATCTGACTGATTGTAATCGGATAGCTGTAGTCTATCGAAACAGTGTGATTAATATTTCTAATCAATTCCGATTATGCCGATATTTTGTTCTGTTACAGTGTTATCCTTGCACAGTTCCAGTGTTCCAGATTTTTCTTCCTATGAATTAGACATGTTGTAATTAGTATCAAATAAGCCTTATCTATTAAAGTTCTTTACATATATGCAACTAGTGGAATAAATCCAATTAGATATTTTGAGGTTTTGGGTAAGAAACTAATAACAGAATGTTGAAGAAAGGAATGTTTAACCTTTCTAGATAACACTGATGATAAGCTTGATAACAGGACTTAGAAAATACGTCAAGATAATCAAGACTATAGGTTCAGGGTAGTCTGTATATTTTAAACCCCACTATCTCGCTATTCAAAGAGATATCACTTTAACAACCAAATGGCGGCTGATCCGCAAGTTTTAATGAATTTATGTCGCTGATATCACCAAACAAAAACGTTGTAAATGACAAATATGTATCGAACCTTTGTTCGGTTTCCAATGGAGCACTCTGTATTTAGTTTGCAGCTATTCTGGTAGAAGCAATTTTGACTTTAGATTACAAATGTATAGTGCCGGTCTAATGTCCCCCGCTCCCATCTATTAGCAAACCTATGTAACTGTAAATTACTACAATTATTGAAATAACTTATCTGATTATTATAGCGTAGCTAATCTAAACCATCAATGAATTTACTAAAGATGTTCTTAATTTTGTGTACGGCTGTTTTTTTATACATCGTTGATGTTCCAGTGTTCAGATTTGTCAAACCGAACCTATAGTATACTACATTAAAGAGTTTCAACAAAAAAATTAATATTATTTGAGGTTTCATGGGTGAAACAAATGAGCTATGTAATATTTTAATCGCTGTTGATGTAGTTGAAAAGGACTTGAAATGCTTTCAAATAAATGTCCATATGATGCCATTCATTTAAAATTATTTTACCAATTTGGCGGCTGTCCGATTTAATAATTCAGTCACTGTTTACCATCCAAACAACGAAATTGTGCTATCTTAAACGTTCGAGTTTCCCAAATTTTATTTATTTCAGTTATGGTTCACAGTGTGGGGACTTTAGACGAGCACTGTATATCGTTTATGTGTTTATTGCAATACCTATATTGTAAACTAATTACAATGTATTAGGAATATTTTCTAACTAGATTATTAACTTAGTAATTAGCCATCAATGAATTTACTAAAGATGTTCGAAATGACGTTTTCATTCTATACATCGTTGATGTCCTTTTAATTTGTCCAACCACCTTGCTTACTGGTTATTATTAATTATTAGTTTATTTCATTGATGAAGCTGATTGCTATATTTTCTAGCTTTGATTAAAAGTATTCTTTTAAATGTCAGATGCATCAAATCAGGACCATTTGCGGCCATGATATAACTTCCATGTTTACCAATCAAACAACTGAAATCTGGCATTTAAACTTCGAGTTACCTCAACAATGTTGTGCACTACACAATTTCTTCCAAATTACGGTTAATCCACATAAACTATACATGCTCGTTGTGACTCTAGAGGAACATTCTTCTAACAGATCTCATCGTCCCTTAACTCCTATAACCTTTACATCAGGTGTATGCCACATTGAATTTCATTCTCATGCGATTCCTTATTAACTTTCCAATACTTAAGTTCTTTACTACTCTTCTCAAGTTTATCTTTATTTGCTTATTTTTAGAATTATTGCAAAGTATTCTGAATTTTACACTTTCAAATTACTATTTACCTCACACTGTCTGTATTCTTCACTTCTGTCCCTTTCTCATACCTGTTTTCTCCTTCTCCTCTATCCATCTTGCTCCCGTATTACTTTACGTATGTGTCTTTGCTTCTACACTCCTTATCTGTTCCCTACACTTTCTTGCTTTTGCACATATTCTCCATGCCTTCCCTAATCTGCATATATTTCTTCTCTCTTACTCCAATCACTTGTCTCTCCTTTAATCTACCTGCTTCTGCCCTTCGCATATCATTTCTTTTCTTTCCTATTCTTCCTTGCTCCTTGATACTCATTTCCTTCTCCCTTTAATCTTTCTCTACTTTCAGCGTTGCCTGTAATTTTTTAATTTTCATCTTTCTTGCTCCAATTGTACGTCCATTCATACTTATTATGTCCTTCTTACCCTCACTTCTACTCTTAATCTCTACTTCTGCCCTCGCATACATTTTCTCTTATAATATTCTTCTCTCGTTGACTCCTTCATCTCAGCCCTCTTTATCTCATTTCCAGCCTGTAATATTGTTACATTCCTTCTTCTCATTTCGTCCTCTTATATGCCTTCTTCCGCCTTTACTCTTTTTTTTCTGCACTTTTCTCTATAATGCACCACACGTTGTCTCCTTAATTTATCCCCAATAGCCAGCTTCCAATATTTCTCTAAGTAGCCATTCCACCTCTTTTATACCTTCTCCTCTATCGCCCACACTTGTCCTATTAATTTATCAAATAGCAGCTTCCTTTTCCTAAGTCCATTCCAATCAACCTCTCTCACCTTGTTCCCATATTTATTGTCCTGTTCTCACACCGTATATGTACCAGTATATCCAGTGAATTCCTTCACCTGCTGCACTTCCTCCTCCATCTTTTCAACTATTTGCTTTTCCTTCTCCCCTCCTTTCTAAATATCAGAATCTTTGTTTTGTTTGTGTTTACTTCCAGTTCCTTTCTTTTCATGTATCTTTCCAACGTCTTCATCTTTTCTTTCATTTCTTTTTGCTCTTGAGCCACCAACACTAGCATCTGCGTACGTCAGCAACCAAACCTTCAGTTTCTCTACCCCCACTCCACCAGTCTGCTGTCCTCTTAATATTTTCTCCAAATCCCCGTATATACCAAGAACAGGTTTGGCCTCAACGGAAATTCCTGTGTCAGGCCCTTCCCTGTGACGAATTCCTTACTCACCTCCCCATTTACTCTCACCCTACTTCTCGTTTCTTCATATATCTCCATCATCCTTTCAATCACTGTTTCGTTTTTTTCTCAGGTATTCCCATAGCTTTTCTCTTCACTGTGTCGAACGTCACTTTTAAGTCCACAAATAACGCCATTTTCCGCTTTTCTTATCTAATTCTTATTTCTCAAGTGTTCCAAAATATACACGTTATCTATCGCTCTTCTTCTCCACCTGAACCCAGTCTGTCCATCTGGTAGCAGTTAATTTCCTTCTATCTGTTTCTGTAGTCTTTTTCCTAGTACTATCGTATATATTTTGCATGCCGTATGTATTACTGTCCCCCCTACAATTTTCCACTTTTTTTCTGTCCCCTTTTTTGTATATCGGGCATATTACTCCTCTCTATCTCCCCGGGAAGCCTTTCCCTCTCCATATTTTGTTAATTATTTCCATCATCCTTGTTGCTACCTTTTCTCCTCTACATACCGTCTTCTCCCGTCGCTTTACTTTTTTTTACTTTCAATATTGCCTATCTTACGCCCTTTCCTTTTATTCCTTCCCCTTTTTGGTCTACTTGGTAAAGTTCTCTTCCTTGTCTGGATAATAAAATTGAAATTGCTTTTCTAAATAACTTAACTGTTTGTAAGTTAAACCCTAATTGCTTTATTACTTGCTTAAACCGCGACAGTCAGATTAAATCACAAACACTTGGGTTCGATCGAAAACCTAAGTTCTTTACTTTTTTACTTATTCTATTTCATGTCTTTTTTAAGATCTAGAAACAAGGTATGAGAAAAGTTCTATAAGTCGCTTGCTATGCTTTAGTAGTAGAGAACTTAGCTTCTCTATATCACTCGCTTTCTTTTAGTAGAGTACCATCCAGAAGTCTGTTGACTAAGATTAAAAATGTATTACATTGTTATAGGTACCAAAAATTGTATTCCCAAGTTCCCAAGTGACCGCTGTATTTGTGTAAGATGTACTTTCATTCTTTTCTAGAAATCACACATATCACAGATCACAAGATACATAGTTGTTTTATGTTATTCTGCATGCAGTTATACCCTTATACAGAAAAATCTCAACTCTGCTACACTTAAGATTGATTAGAACCTGCATTTTGCAGAAATGCAGCAAGCTTCTTCAGAGGGAATTTTTTTTTGAATATTTACGTTATTCGGTTTAGGCGTGCGTGTTGTTCAGCTGGTTGTAGCGTGCTGTGTGCGATTAATCCATTTTCGTTTTTGCCAGTATCTTGCGAGGTCGTCATCGAATATATGGGGGATGAGGAGGGCATATGAAGTATTATCTAGGTTTCTTCTCTTCTCTCCCAGGAAGGTCGTCAATGAGTTGTGGTAGGATCGGGGTGGGTGTTTGAATTTCAGTTTGGAGTGTAAGGATCTCTGGTTGGGATTGTCGCCGAAAAGTTTCTTTGTAATGTTTGTATTCTGTGCGTGATGGGTGGTATGTTTGCGTGTTGTATTGATAGACGTTAGGGTACCTGAAAGGTATCCTGTGTATGCGTCTGAATATTCGGCGTTCACAGGAGGCGTGAGGAGAGGTGATTAGGGTTTATATTTGTGTATATGGGTCCACAACAGGGGTATGTTAAGTATGTTTTGTAGGTTCTTGTAGTGTTTTGGGCGGCAACCTCTGATTTACCCAGGGGCGCTCAATAGGTTTGCTCGGTTTCTTATCCTGTTAAGTGTTCTTTGTACATCGAGGAGCCAATTCAGGGTTTTAGTGAAGAGGATTCTAAGCAGGTAACTTCCTGTTGGAGTGAGAGTCTTCGTGGTTTAACGTAAGGAAAACATTGCTGTTGCTAGATTTGGAAATTTATCTTCATAGTAGTTAGGATGCCGGTTGGCCCAGTTGGAAAAGTTTGGAGGTTTTGATGAGGCGGAGGCTGTGCTGTCGATGCACCGGAAGGAGGTGTCATCCGCAAACTGCAACAACTACTCCGGGTTGTGTTACTTCAGGAATGTCGGAAGCGAAGTAGTGTGAAGGATTGGGGCTAAGCAGAAACTTGCGGCATATCTGCTGTGGGTTGAAACGGATTGCAGGTGTTGCTTACTTTGACTCGGACTTGACCGATTAGTCAGGTACGAGTGTAGAAGTTTGGGAAGGGATCCGGGTTGTTAAGGGTGGATCTTGTGGAGGAGATCGGCGTGCCAGACCCTGTCAAATGCTTGCTTAATGTCCAGAAACACGCCAGGTTTCATTGATTGTGATTGACTGCTCTGATGGTCTCCGTAAGCAGCTTCAACAAGGGCTAGTGACACGTTTGGTTGGGACGGAATCCGAATTGGAAGTAGTTCATTGAATTCAAGTCTCTAGGTCGCCTGGATAGAATCTACTCAAATCATTTTCCGAGGCAAGTCAGGGTCTATAGAAAGAGGGCGTGGTGACGTCACAGTGCGGTTCTGGTATCATAATGGTGGAAACCGATTTCCAGTCCGTCGATAGGATTGGGAATTTGTTATAAATGTCGGAGAGTAATCGGAGGGCTGAATGGGGCAGGTGTCGGAGAATTTTGCGATTTAGGTTGTCATGTTCTGGGAGTGAATTACGTTTTTAAAATACGCTTTGACCTAGTGTGGAGTGATGGGGGTATAGAAGGGATTCTCTACTGACTCTCTAGGAGTTCCTTGAACTGGGTGACGAATTGAGGATCTTTTGGGGATCGGAAAATGGATTGACGGTGATGACTGAAGAAGTCGGTCTTTAGGTTGCCCTGTGGGTCAGTTAAGTGGGATTTAAAGGTTACCTTCGTTCTGGTCACTCTATCAAACTGTTACCAGAAGGGTTTTCCATTTCTGTAGTGTAACTGGGAGGTGGCTTTGGTGCAGGAGTCTTCGGCGTATTTGTTTGCTTCTCATCTGATTAAGGTGTTAAGGCGGTTGTGTTTTGAGAGCCGGATTCCTGGATCGCAAGAATTGACGATAAATTCGTCTTTTCTCTTTGGTCCAGTTCACGATGTACCGTGTTGCGGTTTGCGGAAATATCGATGTTTTCAATGGGACTGAGATTTCCACCGCTTCCTAATTACGGAAGTTAGGTCTCTAATGGCTCTCTCGAGATCTTGGGTTTATTAGAAGATTGGGCATTGGAAGGTTGTTGAGGGAGGCTGGACAAAATTGAAGTATTGACCAGTAGTGGTAGATGATATGATGTGATCGTGGTGCCTAGAAAGAACTCAGGGTTAAAATAATGGGTTCAGAAACAAGAATGTGGTTTATTATTGAGGCACCTAGACGCTCGACACGTGCAGGTTGTGTTAGCGCGACTCGAAAAAGCCACAACTGTAATAGAGCTGGTGATAGTCTAATACCGTTGCCATTGCTTCTGAAGTCACCAAATTGGGTTGACGGGCATTGAAATCACGTAAGATGATCTCATTAGGAAAGCTAGAGGCGTAAATTAAGAGGTCATCGGATAGTGTATTGTGACCGGGCGGGTTATAGTAGAAGAAGAAAACAATCGAGGTAGAAAGGCGCACCGTCACAGCAACACATTCAAGATGCTGTAGGTGCGCAGGAAGTTGAAAGGGGGTGGACGGGATGCATTTTTTTATTATACGGGCAGTTATACGGATGTTATTGTGTAGGTAGGTGTGTTAAAGTTAAGTGTGCATCTGTTTTGTGAATTTTGTTTCAGAATTTTGTTTCAGTAATTGATAGAGTGTGTATGTTATGTTCGGGTAGTAAGATCTTAGATAGGGAGCGTTTCCGACGAACGCCCCGGAATTAACTATCCCGGCTATGAGATCCATTTCGAAGGGATTTACGTAGTGGATTCTCGGATTACGGTAACCTTCGTTCGCGGGCCAGATACGCAAGCGACGGTTCCTCGCTGTAAATAGGATCGGGATAGCGAGTCTAGTAGCCGACGGACACTATTTCGCCGGTCGGGAAACATATGGAATAGGGTGTATGATAGGACCTGGAGGAAGCGTTTGATGGAGAGGAGTTCGGTGTAACCACTTCCTTCAAACCCTGTCACACCCTATTCCATATGTTATGTACATGTGCGGTCGGCAAGGAAAGGAAAAGTCACGTATTTCAATCCTTCCCTAAGGGAAGAGCGGACTGTTTTAGCTTTCCAAGCTGCTTCAGCCACGATCACGGATTCCCATCATGCACATATACACTTATATATATATATATATATATATATATATATATATATATATATATATATATATATATATATATATATATATAATGTGGGATTAAGAATAGTGTCAGGATATGATCGGAAGGAACAGGTTAGTCGTTTTTCCAAAATTTCTTGTAGATCCAGAAATTCGGTATTGCTTTCATGTTTGTTTTGAAATGCTACTCTTACTTCTTCCAGCTGGTTTGTCACTTTATGTAATTTATTCGTTTTAGTTTATACTACTTCACTGTCCAATTGGAACTTATTAACTGTTCGTACTTAGTTGTAGTTGTTTTGTGATCGGCCATTTTCTAGTCATGATAATGCTCGTGCTATGCTGTTAAAAATTCTAATTTCATTTTCATTTCTTCCTTGAGACAGTACCACATTATCGTTTAATGTTCTATCTTGCGCAACCTTCATCTGCATATCTCAAGAAAGCGCATAATTGGTCCCAAATACTTGATTGTCGGTGAGCATTTATTGAGTTCTCCTCTTACGCTAAAGTCATTCTTCGCATCGATTCGAATATGTTGTTCTGTTTATGTTTATTTTACGTCATATGCGTTTTTTACTTTTCCTTTAATAAATATTTTCATTTTAAGTTATTGTTTTGTAAAAAATCCTAATCCTATATATTAAAATAATCGGTTATTTAGTGCACGAGATTGCGAGTCTATCCTTAACAGTTTCGATGATTTTTGTGATATGAAAGAAATTTTGCGTAAAAAATAACCAGAATTTTATCTTATGGTTTTAATTTTTTGAAAGAGTCTAGCAGTGACGCTAATATTGTTGTCGATTTATATATATATATATATATATATATATATATATATATATATATATATATATATATATATATATATATATATATATATACAGGGTTCCCAGTGAAGCGAAATTTTGAAGTACCCAATTTTTTCAGAAAATGTTTATTTCAAAAGTTTTTTACAGGTTTGACTAGAAAAAAGTGTGCCAGTTTATGTCTTAAAATAATTCTTCTCAAATGGGAACCATGTCTTTGTAAACACTCTTCTAACTAGATTGAAAATTTTTATTCGACAGAGCAGGGCAGGTTGAATTCGCTCAATTTCTTGTTTGATGTTATGCTAATTCTGGTAAGGTTTGTGGTCTATTACTCTATATCCCGCTCTTCAGAAGTGTGCAAAAAAAATCGCAGGCCGAAAGATCAAGAGATTTTGCGGCCAATTTTTTTTTTACCAAAGGTCAATGTTTTCGTGACTTGATTATTGTTTTACAGTTACTGACATTGAAACAGAAACATGGAAAAGTGGCCAGGCGTTCAACGTGTTTTTGCGTAAAATCGTTTTATAAAAATGGTGAGTGTGTGACGATTGTTCCGTAATAATTTCAATGTTCCACGACATGGAAGTGTGTCGTACGCTCATGCAATTATACAGTGGGTAAGACAGTTTGAAAAAACTATCCCCACATTAAGCTTGAAGCATAAAGGGGCAATACGGTTTATAAAATGGTAGGAGAGCATTCGTAGAGTCCAAGTAGCATTAACCCGTAGTCCACTGTGTTCTGCAGTGAAACATGCTTCTGCACTATACATTAGGAACACATCGTTACGGCGAATTTTACATAAAAACTTATCTTTCCACTCTTACAATATTCAAGTCGTCCAAGAGTTGAAAGATGGTGATACTTGCTCGCAGGGTTTTCAGCGAAGAAATATTGCGACGTGTACATGATCATGAAACCATTATTCACCATATGCTTATCTCAGAAGAAGCACATTTCCATTTAAACGGATATGTAAACAAGCAGAATAGTCGCTATTGGAAAGACGAAAACCAAGTGAGGTACACCAAAAGCCATTACATAGTCCGAAACTTACAGTGTGGTGTGCAATTCCATAATCTGGTATTATTGGGCCATATTTTTTCCAAGACTGTTACGCAAACCGCTCACACACATCATCAGAACATTTGTGACGGAAGAGTTACCTACGTTTCCGGACATCAATTATTTTCAGCAGGATGGGGCTACAAGTCATACTGATCGCGTGTTTATGACTGCTTTAAGGGAGCTTTTTCGGGGCCGACTCATTTACACACATTGTGACATTTCGTGTCCCGCAAGATTCTGATTTTTGGGGATTTCTGAAGAGCAGTAACAGTAATAGACCATAAACCTTACCGGAATTAGTAATAAACATTACATAAGAAATTGAGCGAATTCAACCTGTCCTGCTCCGCCGAGTAATAAAAAAATTTTAACCTAGATTAGAAGAGAGTTTACATAAAAATGGCTAAAACTTGAGCGGAATTATTTTTATGACACAAAATGGCATACTTTCCTCTAGTCAAACCCGTAAAAGAAGTTTTGATAATAAACATTTTCTGAAAAAATTTGGTCCTTCAAAATTTCCCGCTTCACTGGCGGACCCTGTAGGTTCCTTATTAAGACTCTGCAACTTCAGCACTATGCATTTTCAGATATATGTTTATATAATATATTAGTATTACGTAAAATATTATATTAATGAAAACTGATTCATCTATGTTATATTTTAACTTGTGTCCAAAATTACCATGAAGCAAAAACGAAACAACTGATAATTGAATTGAGTTTTTCTATTATTTGTGTACAAAATAATCGTTTAATACATGACTTCAAAATTTTTAATATATGAGCAGCTCGAGAAAGAAAAAATCTTAGTTAATTTTGAAAATAAGAAAATAATACACTAACAATAAGGATTAAGTAAAGAAAATAGAACTTGGAAGATCTTTTAGTACTACATGTGATACTGACAAGTTACAGTCCTGGCTATAGCGAAAGAAAGTTTTACTGGTATTTAGTTTTAACAAACCTCTTACAAGCACGTGAAACAGTACTAAATTGTAGATTTGAATATACGGATTGACCTAACACGTATCTCCTTAGAAAATCACCCTTTATGAAATATTATCAAAAATAAAAAACAAACTTAATATGAAATCTTTTTTGTTCTCTGTGAACTAAAGCCACATGCTTAGTGTTTGAACGACTAAATCGTCTTCTCACTAACAGACTGAAAATGCTTAATGTACGTTTAATACATAATCTGGCGATCTGTTTTTATGGTGTAGAGGTGAAAGGTAAATAATCAGAATCCTTTACCAATTTTTTTGATTATTTGTCTATTAAGCAATGTTAGTTAGATTACAGATATCCCAAATAATCAATGTTTATTCCCTCCGACGTTGGTCAGAAAATATTAGGAATTTGGCTACATTAATACTGGTCTAACAACCAATCTCTGAATTAGCGTCACCACCTGAAGCCATCCCGTCTTCCGCAGATTTTAGTAAAACAGGAGGTCGGCGCGACCGAGCAGGTGGACTAGTGGTAATACGACCTGATTAGCATTCGGGGGGTAATGGGTTCGATTCCGTTACTGGGTATATGCACACCACTGCAGATACTTCAATAATATATTTTGATAACTCCGTTCCTTCCGATCATATCTGACACACCCATTCTTAATATCATGCATATATATATATATATATATATATATATATATATATATATATATATATATATATATACATACATATGTAGTATAGAAGATTATGCAATTGGCTTTTTCTTTACTAAGCCCAAATCGACATATTAGCTCAATTTACAACGTTTGACAAAGTTTCCAGGTCGGCTATAATGTCTGTATGTGTCCAGAACGAAAAAACGTAAGAACTAAAAATTTCGTATTCAAGCTTGTTTTCATTTCTCCTAGACCTGGTTTTCGTTTTTCTCAAATATTTGTGAAATAACTGTATAATTCAAAGATATAAATATACCAATATCTTAAACATATAGATTAATTATGTTCTAGCAATGTTTTGAAACGACGCGTAATTTAGCGGCAAAAAAACCCTAAAGTAGAATTTAAGTGTTAGTTAAATATTTTTAAATATCTGAATAATGATTAATTTTATAAGAACTTTTCTTTATAAAGTTGCTTAATATAAAGCAAAATAAGTCTAAAAATTAAATAAATATGATTGAAAATGATTAAACTGTATTATCCACATTTTTATAGAAGCGGACGGCTTTGGAATTTTTATAGAAGCGGTTGACTTTGGAATTTTTTGTAAGTTAGCATCTATAATAGATATCTATTAACCTCTCTCTTACATAAATATTTGAACCGTCCATCTGATATAGATTATTGTTTTTGAATCTACAAGTTGCCTATTTTCATAATGAACGTATTAAATATCGGTTGCTTAATTATCCTAAAAAAATTGTTATCAAAATGATTTCACTTCTTTTAATTTCCACTTTGCAGGTTGGAATGTCGTGTATTATTCCACACCAGGTATTTAAATCAAATACAGTATTTTTGATCTAGCCCATTTATGTAGGACATGTGTAATCAAAAATGATCCGCTTTAACAGTGGCAAATACACATGAGTAAATGACAAATAAAGATTTCAAATCATATTTCAGATAAGGATATGTTGGTTTATAACTATGAAAAACCAAATAAAAGTTGGTGCGTGCTCACAGATAATAATTTCTTCACCAATCAAAACAAATATGAGTATATTTGTGAAGTAACAATTTTTATTGTTAACAGTCAAGATATTTTATACCACTTATAAAACGAAGATAGCGCGTTATCGTGTAATTGCTTTAACAAAAGGGTCATACGATGCTACATTGAATAAATGCTTTGCTTCTTTTGGACGAATCAAATACACCCATTTTTTAATAGCACACGAATTTTGATGTTTAGGTTGAAAACGATAAGAGTATATTATTTTCAAAAAGAGACTTATTAATACACCAAGCCGGTAGCCGTGCGGATTAAAAGCTATTAAATAAATAAGTAAATAGGTAAAATACGAACAAAATATTCTTTAACAAATCATTCTAGGAATAAATTTATAATGTGATGGAATTAAAAATGTTTCCCAATGTTCTGATTGATAATCAGACCATAAATTAAAATTAGCAAACGGTAAACATGCACAGGGTCTACCTTTTGTTTACATAACTAGTACAAGAAATATTAGCTTAATTTGCGTGAAATCTATAATTAATCATAGCCAAATAATGCTTACAACATTAAGTTAGCATTGTTTATCTTATAAAACGAGGGTTAGAAATTCTATGCGACAATAATTTTCAATGGCTTCTTTCAACAGATAAAATTACTTTAATGCGTAACACAATACACAACTTCTTAATAAACAACCGGTCATATCGTACAGTGCATTTATAAACAAGTCTGTACTAATATTTAGAGACTTAAACCTTACACCGAATCAAAGACGAGAATTGGCAACAGCGCAATTTCGTTTCAAAGCTGGCAGCACAATATAGGATGTATAGAAGACCCCTTAATTATGTAAAATTCGGCAAGCATACACACCTCAGCACAAAACATACTCCCCAGGTCTTGACTACAAAATTTTAATTTATGTAAATCTAAGGCTTTTAAGCCTAATAAAAGCCTAACTCTAATTGTCGGGTCGTGTGTATGGCCCGACAATTCGTGCGGACCCCGCAATCATATTCCATGCTTGGTGCAGACCCGATAATTGTTACTGCACACGCACACAGCACACGCACCACACGCACGCACGCACGCACACGCACAGCACACGCACACACACGCACACACGCACACTCACACACACGCACACGCACACGCACACGACACGCACACGCACACACAGCACACACACGAATACGCACATACACACGCACGCACACGACACGACACGCACGCACTCGCACACGCCACACACGCAGACGCACACGCATTCATACAATCACGCAAACGCGCACGCACGCTCCCTCCTCCCAGCCCACACTCACACACGCACCCACTCACATCCAGACATCACGGTCGATCTTGGCGAAGCTTAGCCAAAACTTGTAAAATGAGCTAATATGTCGATTGCAGACACTTCTATACCTACATATGCATATGTAGGTTGAAAGGTAAAAAATAATGAATGTAGCCTTTATTTTTTAAATTGGGTGTTATTTATTCATTTTGCTTTTTGCGAGAAAGATAAATATCAGTTCATGTTTATTTGAAGTGAAACGAACAGTTCAGTTAGGATTGGTAATATTTTGAACTTACGTTTTCAAAAGTACTTAAAGCAATTAGTTACATTTATCGTGAATTATAGAAGGTTTTTACGGGAAGTGTAGGGTTTATACCGTGTAAAGGAATGTTTTGTGGTCCTCGATCTCGCAAGATCAACATCTCAACTTAAAATAGTTTTTCAGATAAGTTTACATCCAGATGGTGCTCTTAGGAGCAACCATTTTGTCTTACCTCAAACCTACCCATCTCCATTGTAGTTAGTCGGCACTATGCTTATTTTTTTAGCACTAAACGACGTTAGTGCGGTTTTGTAACAAAGTGGTATAATTGGTACGAATATTAACTTATGAAATAATTGATTATGAAGTTTCTCAATAATATGTAAGGGGTAACCTTATCAATGGGCTATTTCATACATAATTTATAATTCGTAGTGAAAATTTTTTTTGGTAAGAAATAAGTTGAATAAGTAAAGGAAAGAAATATGTAAGCTGCAAGTTTATGTTATAAGGAATAGAAAGAATTATAAATATGACATGATCGGTGTAAACTTGGCTTAAATTATAATAAAGACTGCAAATCGCATAAATCAATAAAGATCTTATTTAAAACTTTTGATAACTTAAATCTATAAGTGAACGGATCAGACCTTAACCTGGTTAATCCAATCAAATCTAAGATAAATTACATAAGCTGTTTTAAAATATATCTATCGTGAGGGATTTTAGCATTTCTGAGTACGTAAACAACTAATCCAATGATTGTATTTATAAGTGTGTCTGTAATTTTATTTGCAACTTGGTTATATATTTGGAGATTTTCATATTGGAAAAGCAAAGGTATACCATTTGTCGAAACTAGGATACTATTTGGAAATTTATTTTCCACACCAACATGTCCTGGTATAATATTAAAAAATATGTACGATTTGTTTAAAAAACAAGGATATAAACACGGTGGGTATTATTTATTAACTCAACCACGATATCTACCAATTGACATAAATATAATTAAATGCATCCTGGTGCAAGACTTCAACAAATTCTCAGATCGCGGATACGGTTACAATGAAAAAGATGACCCTCTTACTGCTAATCTATTTATGGTTGGAGGAGAACGATGGAAATCTTTGAGGTCAAAATTGACACCCGCATTTTCAATTGGAAAATTAAAAAAAATGCTCGATCCATTACTAATGTGTGGAAATGGTCTTAAGGATGTAATTGCGGAAATCGAAGCCAATAATAGGTTAGTTGATGCTAAAGTACTTTCAAGGAATTTTAGTATTAATGTAATTGCGCTATGTGTGTTTGGAATTGAGGAAGATTGTTTTAAAAATCCGAACTCAGAATTTATAAAAATATGTTTCAAAACATTCGATTACCGTTCATGGCGTAAACGAATGAAGGTAGTTCTTGGTTTAGCAATGCCAAAGTTAGCTACTGCTCTAGGTATTACAATATTTGGTGAAGAGTATACCCGTTTTTATACAAATCTTGTTAAAGAAACAATTGATTATAGAGAGAAATGTAAAGTTACCCGGCATGATTTGATTCAGTTGTTGATAGCATTAAAAAATAATGTGACACACAATTTAAACAGTGAAGCGAGTAAGCACTGTGCAAAAGGTGCAACGATAGAAGAATTAGCGGCTCAAGTATTTGTATTTTTTGCTGCGGGTTTCGAAACAACATTTACGACTTTATATTTTTGTTTATATGAATTAGCATTAAATTTTAATATACAAAAGAAAGTACGAAACGAGATTAATAACGTTTTAAGTAAATATAACGGTAACTTAACCTACGAAGCGTTGTCTGATATGAAGTATATAAACCAAGTAATAGATGGTACGTAATCGTTCCATACTATTTTGTGTATTTATAATTTAGTTTTAGAAACTTTACGAAAATACCCACCGGCTGCGTTTATTACCAGAAAATGTGAACAAGCTTTCAAAATTCCTAACACAAACTTTATTTTAGATAAAGATACGGGCGTAGATATCTCGGTATTAGGTATTCATCACAACCCAGAATTTTATCCAGATCCCGAAAGTTTTGACCCCGAGAGATTTTCACAACAAAACAAAAAATCCAGACCATCTTGTTCGTATCTTCCATTCGGAGAAGGTCCAAGGACATGCGTTGGTAAGTTCCTTATTAATTTAACATAACGTTACATTGTTTGACATTTCAGGTATGGGTTTTGCTATTATGGAACTAAAAGTGGGAATAACAGTTGTTTTACAACAATACGAATTGTCTTTAGATGAAAAAACTATAAGTCCTCCGGTAATTGAGCCAAACAGCTTTACATTAAGTTCAAAAAGCGAAATTGTTTTAAATATAAGGAAAGTTGGATAGTACATTACAATAAACTAATATTACTTTTAGTAATCATAATTACTTTAACTGTGGTGCAACATAAGCTTTATACGGTATCAGATTTAGTTTGAATACATTTAAAAATGAAAAGTTCAGTTATATAGGTATTCCATTCCAACGCTTGCTTTTGATTAGGGTACGATTTGGATTTAGCTTTCTGTAGTGGCATTTAAATTTTGCTTAACTACTAGACGCAGTCCCATCACGTCACCCATTAGCTATTTTTGTCCAATTACACCACACAATTAGTAGCAGGTTACTATTTCAACTGGCAAGATTGCTTAAGTATTGGATGTAAAACATTACCTCGAATTAAACATCTTTGGCATTACCGTAACCTACCTACACTTTCAGAAACCACCCTAATCAAAACAGAATTTGGAATAGAGTAAATGTTAAATTTCTCTCGTCTATCCCTTCTACCTTATATTGCAATACTGAGATGATTGTACTAACCAAATTACAAATACTGTCATATTACAATGTACCTATCAAAAATACTTAGACCTCAATTAAATTGAAAATAATTGGAAGTAAGTTAAATAAAATCAAATAAGTTATTAAGGTAATGAAGTACAGTTGATTTTTCGCAGTAGCTATTGTAACGTTACAATATTTAACATCTTCAATTTACAAATAACTAAATTCAAAATTTAAAACATAATATAACATAATCTTCACGCCAATAACTTGCGGGGTAGGCAAAACAATCCCTGCCTCTTTTATTTATTTTTCATTCACAATCTTTCTGCATGCTTTCCTATCTCTGCATACCTCCTTAGCTTCCGCAAGATTCATACACTGTCTCTGACAAGTTCTTTTATTTTTAAAACACCTTATTTTAATTTCTTTTATCATATAAACCAACGTAATGTACTACTTTTATATCTATCCATTATCGTCTTTTCCTCGCCACTCTCCGCCATTATACACTCATTGTTTATAGTACTCCTTCTCGTTTTACTACGTGTGCTTCTCAGGAATATCATACCCACGGAATTTATGTTTCTTTTGTGCTTTTTTTGACATACCCATGGGTAACTTTTATACAGTACTGATGGGACAAACACGCCACTATAGACTGCTCTTTTCGAAGCTAGGCTATTGCTTTCGTTTCTCATACTTCCAATTACTTTCCTTCCAGCATTGATAATTCGTCCAATCTCGCCATCCATTACACCATATGCAGTAAACACTACCCAAATATACCAACTCGTCCACTTGCTCCACAATTTCATCTTGCAGTGTAAATACTCTACTCTCCTTTCCACCTTCCCGATTGAACACCACAATCTTAGTTTTGTTCACGTTTACCTTTAGGCCCATGCTCTCACAGACTGTATCAAACTTCCCCAGAGCAGTTTGTAGCTCATCCGCAGTGTCACTTAATGAGACTGTGTCATCTGCATACACCAGAACCCGACATTTACGTTACCAACCATTACACCCATTTCTATCGGTACATGATTGCCTAACACATGTATCTATGTATACATTGAACAACCAGGGAGACATCACACAGCCTTGTCGCACTCTTTGCTAAATATTAAAGTATTCATTCACACCTCCTCTTGCCCTAACACATTCCCGCATACCGTTGTACACTGCACTTATTCCGTTTATTAGGCCTATATTTACGCCATATTCGTTTAGTATTTCCCACAGCTTCTCCCTATTTATTCTGTTGTATGCTTTCTCCAGATCTACAAACGCACAGTACAACTTCCTTTTTACACTTAAATGCTTTTCGATCACCTGATGGGGAGGAACGATCTGATCAATACATCCTCTTCCTGGCACGAAGCCACCCTGTACATCCCAAAATCTTAGGTTGTGTAGTTTCTCGTACTCTATCAATCAGTATTCTTCCAAATACTTTACCAGGTACACTGAGCAAACTTATCCCTCTGTAGTTCTTGCAATCACTCTTGTTCCCCTTTCCCTTATATATATATATATATATATATATATATAATATAATGATTGCGCTCTTCCAATCACTCGGCACATTTCCACACTTACGGCATGTATTGAATAATTCACACAATCTTCGTATAAGCTTTGCACTTCCATACTTTAGCATTTCACCAGTGATTTCATCTACGCCTGTTCCTTTACCGTTTTCAACCTTCCTACCATTTTCTCTACCTCATTTATGCCAATATTATTCTCAGTTTCATTCACTATTCCGTCCACATTCTCCTTATTTAACCATTACTTTCCTCGCTACTGCACAGATTTCCGAAATATTCCTGCCTGCATTCCTTCAATTTACAATCACCCCATGCTATTTTGTTGCTCGTATTCATCACTTCTGCAGCGTTCTGATTTGGGCCACGTTTTGTATTTTTGACCCATTTCCAGAAGAGTTTTTTCTTTGCCTCAAAATCATCCTACATTTTCTCTTCTTCCACAGCCATCACTTCCTCTTTACTTATTCTCACTGCCTCCTTCGCTTCTTTGTTTCTTAATCTGTATACCTCATACAATCGCTTTTTCGCAGTCTCACTTTTTGCAGCAATCATTGCCATGTATGCATATTTTTTCTTACATACTGCCTTTTTTACCGATTAATTCCACCAAGCACATTTTTCTGTCTACCTACAGTCGCTCTTCCACATATCCCTACGGCACAATTGACAAATCAGTTTTTCAAGCGTATCCATGCACTTTCAACGTCAGGGTCCTTTAATTGTTCGTTCCATACTGCTTCATTCACATTCAACTCTTTAGTCTGCGTGTTTAATTCTCGCACCATTATCTACTCTAGTTCTAGACGTTCGCACTACGTTTGTTTTTCTTCCCCAGACCCACTTTTGCCCTAAACACACTCCAGATACAACCAAAAGGTGATCCGATTCATACTCTGATCCGCGCATTACTTTTGTATCTCACTAGATTTCTAAGTCGTTCATCATATACTATCAAGTCAATCATACTTTTAGATTCACCTCTTTGCTATGTATACATATGCACACTTTTATGTTTAGTTTAAACGACGTATTAGATACAAACAGGCTTCTCTCCACACAGATCTTCACCAAGCGTTAACCATTCTCATTGACTCTATGGTCTCCGAACTTTCCTAGAACGCGTTCAGTATGTTCTCTCTGTACACCCACCCATCCGTTTATACCTCCCACTAGCCTCACTCTTTCGTTTGGCTTACATACGTTGAACACGTTCTCTACATTATTCCAGAAGTTCTGACTCTTGGTTTCTATCTCCATTCACCGGTGCATAGCATGCAATAAGAAAAATTCTTCGAAACTCCACTTTCATTCTAACCCGCATTACCCGTGGAGATACCAATCGTATTGTTTAACATATCTTTTCGCTCTTTCACTTACGGTAACTCCAACTCCTTTTGCACTATCAACTTCAGTCTCAACTCCTGACCATAGTGCTAAGCTGTCATCCTCCACAGCATCATTTCCTTTGCGCTTTGTCTGCAATACACACAGAATATCAAGCTACCTTTCGTACATTACATTCGTAATTTCAAATTTTTTACCATGTGTGTATTTCACGTGCCGACTCGCCATTCATTCCTTGCACAGTCGTCAGCAACGGGGCCTGTCTGTTTCGAACTTGATCGCCCCTTGTAGCTAGGTCTATCCGAGGTAATTGCATTGTTCTGTTGAGTAATACCATAGCGGGCAGGCCGGTTACTAGCCAAATCGTGCCCCGGACGATGTAGCATTCCCTACTAAGTGTATCGTCGTACTACCAGGCAGTTGTTTGTCTACTGCCCCGACACGTAAGGAGGTAAGAAGTAGAAATATAGACAGTCAAGCAAGATATAAATAATATAGAGTGTATACTTACAGTATATATACCAAGTGTACTGTAATAAGCCCGATATGTTATCAGGTCGCTATGATCCCGAGTTAAGGGTTGCTTACACAACTCGTTTTTTTAATACAAAGATACACAGTATATACTCTTAGGTACTTGTGAATCCCGACAACGTTGCCACCGTAAAAACAAACACTAGCAGGACACGAAGACCAACTATATAATATGACATACAAGAAAATGGCTAACTACGTTGACATAATAGATGTGACAGCTTTAAACATCTGTAATATTAAAATAATACTTCTTTGATCCTAACTGCAATTAAAATCAAAGCCACACGTCCAAATGATTATTTTAATTTAGTAATGCTATCATCTTCAATACTTTAAAATTTTTATTAGTACTTTTAACAATAATAAATTTTCCATGTTGCACTATATTTGAAACAATACACTGACTAGATGCTTGTTCGTTATGTTATAAGCAATTTTCTAAAGGTACTATAAATAAATCGTTGTGGTTTCCAAAGCTTGGTTCTTGTTATAAGTACAGAGTGTTTGGAATTAATACTTTGTTGTAACACAAAAGTTTTATAGAAAACACGTGTTTTTAAACATTTAATTATTCCAGACGTTAACGTTTCGTTCCTGTTTTCAGAACTTCTACAGAACGTTCTAAATATCAGTACAGAAATAGGTAGCTTAATAGGTATTAATAATTCTATTACAGACACTGGCTTAATATAATTATCTAAAGCTATATATATATATATATATATATATATATATATATATATATATATATATATATATATATATATATATATATATATATATATATATATATATATGTAAAGATATTACACACACCTAAATGTCTTATTTAGTACAATTAATCAGGTGAGTTTGAGCCAACTGGCTCCATCCAGTGGCGTAGAATATGTTGTTAATTCACTTTAAGTAAAAAACGCACGTCCCTGCTTTTTTTGAAGAAATATTTGTTTGTTAAGTTCAACATTTAATTCTGCAAATAAAATCATACTTAGTATTTTTTCAATTCGGCACCCGTTTTTTAAATATTTTGCATTAACATAAACTACTACATTATTGCTTTGCATTTGACAGTTACGTATCTTATGTTTGCTAAAATAGTTGCATTTACGCGTGTTTTGTAATTCATTGTTTGTGTCTAATTACTGTGAAAAAATTAATTATTCCAAACGAGAACTTGTCGATATGCATTTATGTTATGATAATACTAATTGCAATACTCGTGCAGCTGCTCGACTTTATGAACAAAGATTTCCAAATAGAAGACAACCATATCATACTACGTTTAGAACCGTTCATCGTAACTTGTTAGAGTATGAAGTTTAAAAGGAAAGAAAAATTCCGGACGAAATGCTCGTGTACCAGTTGAAATTTAGGAACCAATTTTAGATAGAGTTTATGAAAATTAATCAATAAGTACGCGTGAGTTAGGTTTAGAATTTGGTGTGTGGCATAGCAAGCCTTGGAAAGTTTTATGAGAACAAAATTTACATCCCTTCCACCTACAAAAAGTGCATGCATTACTTCCTGCTGACCATCCTCGTCAAATGAAATTTTGCGAATGGTTTTTAAATAAAAATGCTGAAGATGTACAATTTGTTAGAAACCTGATGAGTATATTTTTCCCGAAATGGAATAATAAACTTGCATAATTCCCACAAATGGTTAGATGAAAATCAGCATCCAACTGTAGTTACAGCTCACCAACATAGGTTTATCGAAAATATTTGGATAGGTATACTAGACGATCATCTAATCGGACCTATCCGTTTTCCCCAAAGACTTACTGACGAATTCTATTAAAATTTTTTGAGAGAAGATTTGCCAGAATTGTTTGACGACGTACCCTTAGATGTTAGAATGAACATGTATTTCATGCACCACCACATTCTACACGAAACGTCAGAGAATTTGTAAATGCATGGTTCCCTGGACGCTGGATTGGACGAGGAAGTGAAGTACCGTGGCTGGCACGATCGCCAGATTTAAACCCATTGGATTTTTTAGTGTGGGGGGTATCAGAAAACTTGTGTCTATTCTATTCAAATTGATAATCGAGATCAACTTTGGAATCGCATGCAGATGGCATGCGATGAGATTAGGGCTATGGCACAAATTTTTCAGCGGGTTAGGTTTCATTTGCTAAGAAGAATACAAACTTGCATTCAAAAGGAAGCAGGACATTTTGAACAATATATATAAAAATAATTATTATTTTGTTTTTGATTCCTTCAATATCTCTTTTAATAATGAACCTAATAGTTAACTGCGTTATTTTTTTGTAAAATAAAACAAATTTTGATTTTTATTGAATAATGTGGTCGTTTACGTTAATGCAAAATATTTCAAAAACGGGGTGCCGAATCGAAAAAATATTAAGTATGATTTTATTTGTAGAATTAAATGTTGAATCTATTAAAAAAGTATTTCTTCAAAAAAAAAGGGGCGTGCATTTTTTTTTACTTAAACTGATCAACATAAAATATTCTACGACACTGGACGGAGTCAGTTGACTCAAACTCACCTGACTAATTGTATTTAATTAGACATTTAGGTGTACCAAATCTCAGTGAAATATCTTTTGTAGTTTTTGAGGAATCTTAAAAAAACCTAAACAAAAGTATTTTTAATCAACCTGTATCTCAGTTAGAAGTATTTTCGAAAAGCGTTATGATCATTTTGTCTTATTTTGAATAATAGAATCTCCAGTTTTCGTTTGTCGGTGATTTTAAAATACACTGATATATATATATATATATATATATATATATATATATATATATATATATATATATATATATATATATATATATATATATATATATATATATATATATATATATATATATATATCACTTACGTAATTTTCAATCACATTATGCTTCAATTAGATTGTTCCCTACGCAATTCTTGGTTTTCGTGCTACCTATCGGACTTGCTGTTATTTACTTGCGACCAAATGATTTAATCGTTTTTAATTTAGATTTACGGGTTAGAGTTAGTTATTTTTTTATTTAATTTAACATTTATTTATCAAATCTGTTTCATTATTGTCGTGAATTGTAACATCTTAACGTTTCCATCTTTTAAATTTCACTTCTATTCAATTGAAGGGCAGTAATTAGCAACGATAATGGCCCTGTCAGTCCTCCCGACTTTAATTGCCTAACCTCAGGATTAATTATAATTAAGATTACATATAGTAACAAAGGCAAAAGTTACACCGAATTTTGAATTTACAGTCAAGGAAAAGTACAGTATAAGATAATACGCAATATAATCCTATAATTAAACTTAAAACTAAATATGGCACCAAAAATAAAAGTCGAATTAAGTTTCGAATTTGCAATCGAAAAATATTCAAGTACTTATCAAGCTGTACCTAAGATTTTCACTCCCAGAGGATATCTTTTTTTAATTTGCGGCTCTGCCATGTATTGTCACATCTTTTGCTTCTTATATTTGTATCAATATGCAGACAGAAAAAAAAGGTCTTATACCGATACCCTCTACCGGGGATTAAGCTTCACTTGTCAAATATTCCAACTTCTCGTATTTCTCTTAAGTATTGTCATACAGACATTTTACCGTCAATTTTTTAATAAGATGCATTTTTATTAGTACGTTTTTTTATTGTAGCATTCATATTATTATATTACGTTCGTGGTCTCCTGCAAATGGCTCTGTACAACCTAATCTCTTTCATGTTTTATACCGTTAACGTGTGTTGCCGTAATAATATGCTTGATTGATTACTTACGATTTTTATTAACATGTTGGTGTTTCCCACATTAGATGCGCAATTTACTTCACTACCTCCACTACTTAATTGGTTAATATTTTGAATTTGCCACATTTAACACGCACATGCTTCACTTCCAAGAAAGACAAACAAAACAAAAACACAACCACAACATTTTTACACATTTAAATGGTTGATTACACTTATTGTACTGCATTTTTAATTTTGAAAAGTATAAGATTTTAATAACGCAAGTATATTTTTTTTATCATTGTGGACCTGAACAGGCTAAATTTGGCCTATCGCGCTAAAGCACTCAGGAGGATGGATAGAGGGATAATGAATTGCCAATAGATGCCTATGAACAGCCACCTTAAATTTTCTCATATCATAAGTGAGAGGTAAGCAGGAACTAGGGAGATCATTCCAGAGTTTAGAAGCCGTGTAGAAAAATTTGGATTGCGCCCATTTGGTACGACAAGTGGAGATTTGTACTGCATACTGATGATGTGAATGAGCGAACCAGTTTTTCGCAAAGATAGCCGAGATGGTATCAAAGAATATAATTCAGCAGCACAATAGCCGTTGTAATAACGATAATACAAAGAAAGAACTGAAACCATCCTTCCATGATCAAGGGACTGTATGTGTGAAGTTAAGGACGGGTCATTTATAAGCATAATCGCTCTCTTTTGAATACGATCAACGATATCGAGAGCGTATTGGGGAGCACTAACCAGAGGTGAGAATTATATTCAGATGAGGCCGAATTTGGCCTTATACAGCAGAAGGAGTTGTCGAGAGGTAAAGTACTGCTTAGATCTGTACAAAAGCCTATTTTACGAGTAGCTGTTTTGGTAGCTGATAGAAGATGGTCAACCCATGAGAGATTTGAAGATACAGTCATATCCAACAGAGTAATAGGATCTGTAAACTTAAGAACTGAGCCATTCATACTTACAACAAGAAATGATCGATCTTTTTTGCGGACACAAGGCAACACTGAGTTTTTTTAGCATTAAATTTAACTAGATTATTGCTTCCCCATTCGAGAATAAGTTGAATGTCTTTGTTGATTGAATTTGCCATTTCAGCTTTAATTCCTTGATTTGACATAGAAGGTGGATTATCACTATGAGTGGACTGGGATGAACTACAGTGAAGAGTGCTATCGCCAGCAAAGCAATGGATGGGGTTAGTTGTTGAAGCAATAAGGTCAATTATGTACAGCAGAAAAAGTGTAGGCGCTATAACGGATCCCTGTGGCACGACCGCGTTAATGCTAACTTCTATTGAAAAAAATCCATCAACTACGATACGTATTCGTCTTTTATGAAGGAAACTAGAAACCCAGTTGATGAGCATATCATTTAACCCAAACGAGGTGAGTTTGGCAAGTAAACACTTATGCCGAACTTGGTCAAATGCCTTTGAGATATCTAAAGCGACTACAACTGTTTCACCGGATTGTTTTAATGTATTGTTCCAAACTTGGGTCACATATGAAAGAACGACTTTGCCTAAAACCATATTGGTGGCGTTTCTTAGTTTCAAGGAAAGAGAGCAGTTACAGATTATGGGTTTTTCCATAATTTTAGACAAAATGGAAGTGACAGCAATTAGTCGGTAGTTTGAGGATCGGTCTTATCGCCTTTTTGGGAATAGGTTGAACATTTGATAACTTCCATGTGAAGTAAATTCCCCAGAAGACATAGAGATCGAATAGAGCTTAGATAGGACTGGTACTAGTTCTGGGGAATAGCTGGAATACCGTATGGGACAGTCGCCTTATTGAGATCAAGCCTACTGATGATCGATTCTAGGAGCTTGTACTAAAAACGAATTGGTTTCATAGCGTATGAAGAAGAGTTGACTAGGCGCACATCTTTTCCAGAATCATTGAGACACGACTTTGATGCAAACAAATCCACAAAAACATTGGCTTTGTCTACAGAATCAGCAACTACCGATCCGTCAATAGATGTCAGGGGGGGAAATGAAGATGTTCCAGTGTTTTTACTAATGGCTTTAGCTAAAGACCAAAATTTACGACTGCCTAAAGGAGATGTAGCTAGTTCATTGCATTTTCGTTGTTCGAACAACTTTTTAGTTTTAATAATGACACTTTTGCAGATTTATTAGATTTCCATTTAATGTAATATTTATTTTTTAAAGATATTGCATCAGCACAAGCCTTATTGAACCAGGGTTGGGAACGTGAATGACCTATACGGTACTGTTTTTGGGAATGTATTCCCATGAGGATAACTTCAGATACTGAAAGAGCGATGTCCGAAGAAGAGGACGACCTAAAACAATATTCACGCCATGGAAAGGTTGCAATGAAATCCCGTAAATTACTTCATCGAGCTGACTTAAAACACCACAAGATTCTATCGGTTTTGCGAACAACAGTGGAATTAGGTACAGTAGAAATGATTTCTATTAGACAATGGTCGGAAAGACCTAAAGGGGAAAGAACGGAAGTTTTATAAACAAGAGGGTTTGATGTAAGAAAGAGATCTAGAAGATGTGGAGTATGGTTAGGGTTATCAGGGATTCTTGTGGGTTCAGAAATCATTTGTGTGAGATCACATGAAATAGCAAATGTTTCTCTACTATGACCAGCAGGATTTGTAGCAGATGAAAAGTGAAGCCAATTAGAGTTATGAACATTGAAATCGCCTACAATTGAGATATCGCAAGATGGAAGATAGTCAACTTTCATACTAAGGTAATCGAAGAAGTCTTGAAAGTTACTGTCATTAGGTGACCTATAAATGCAACAGTAGAATTTCACAAAATTAGGACCAGAATGTTTAAACCAAATCACGTCAAAATTTTTATTTTCTAAGGAAGAAACCCTCTTGCAAGCAATTCTGTCCTTGCTGTTGGCACATACGCCTCCTTTATATCGAAAGTTAGAGTGAAGGTGGTATTGAGGAAATTGGAACTCGGGTGACTCGGAGCTTTCAGAGGAGACTTGTGTTTCAGATAGAAACAAAATATCAGGTTGTAATTGTTCAAGATGTTGGTGAATAGCATTAAGATTAGACCTGATACCGCGGATGTTGCAGTAGTGAATCAGAAAGTTAATACTTTCAATGACCGTGGTCGCTTGGGCCCTACTCTCCCGGACATCCGAATGGGGCAGGATTTTACGTCCGGAATTTATTACCCTAGAAACCACAGCCATCTTATTTTTTAATTTGGGACTTTTAATCCGATAGGAAGACAGTGAGGGCAAGAAGGATGAGAACAGATTAATGATGAAGGAAAAGGTAACCGGCAGCCCTTTCCGAGCTCAGAAAATCGGAGACCCAATATTAGGGATCCCATGGTAAGGGTGGTGATACCTCCCCGGCTGGCATGGAGTATACATGCCTACCACCTTATAATACATGCCTACCACCTTATAATATTATAATATTATACAGTTGGTTATGGCAATTACTTAAACTGTAACAAACTCTTTACGTTTGTTAATAAAACTTACGCTTATTTAGGCAACTTAACATGCATTGTGTGCATGTAATGCATAGACTAATTTTACATTTTTTACAGCCAGTACGACCAATATTTTTACAGGATTTGCCAGCACACCTGCAACAAACTCTTTACGTTTGTTAACAAAACTTACGTTTATTTAGGCAACTTAACATGTAATGCATGCAGCGTGTGTTGCATATCATAGTTACATAAAAACATGCATTTAATTATTATAAAAATAAACTGTACGCATTTTGTTTGCACATTTAATCTAGACATGTTTTCGCGCAATAGACCACCTTAGCGTCGTTTTTGGTTGAGCTTAGGAGTGGTTAAGTCATCCATAGTTGCTTTGTTAAATTATGTCTAACCACCAAGGCAAATGAGGAAATGAATGAACTGCAACTCAATCAAACGGTCTGAAGACCGCAGAGCACTCGGATTGAATGGTTGTTTTGGAGGTAACGATAACGTAGGTTAAATTTAGAGTTTGGTTAGTGAGAAAAGAACCGAAATAGGCACCATGAGTTTTAAAGAAGAAGAAAGGAAAAGAAAATAGGTTCTTATTCCTTGGAAGAGGGAGAGAGCCTGCAAATCTTGAAACAGGAAGTAATAGGAATAGTAAATAACAATTCCCTCAACAAACGTAAATTTATTTCTCTCAATAAATTTAGGAGGCAATAAGTCCAACGATACCGTACAGTTAGATAAATATATGAATGATAAATAAGACAAGTTACACATAGTATATATGTATTATCCCCAAAATCAAAAAAACAATATAAGTTAAAATTTACGCCCATACTAATTTATAATTGGTCATTATAATACCAAATCAATAATACCACTACCTGCCGACGCAAGATCTTACGTACCTTGGCCTGAAAAGGCCAACTTAATACACATATTAAATCAGCCATTTACAAGAACAAAAAACAATTAATTAAATAATTCAGCTTGCCTTTCGTTTAACAAACTGAATAAAAACCCCATTTTGATTTAAATACCTATATACAATTGGAAAATCTTGTTCAGTCCACTGAATGTATCTTGAATAAAAAGAATATTAGTAATTAAGCAATTTAAATTAGAAAAAGAAATTGGTCCGAACAACCTTATCCATAAAACAAATGTATATATTATATAATATGTGCGTTACCGGTAAAATAGCACGACCTTCGCGCTAACATTGGCATGATTCAATATCACGCTACATAAAAAAAAGCTGCATCTGGTATAAACATAAAAGTTGCAACACATTTACAGATACAAATTAATTATTCAAATTGTAGGTTATACATGACTCTCTAAGGGCGTGACACATAAGCTAATTTTGACAAAAATTACAATACAGATATGTTTAACTACTACTCATTGACAGAATTAATATAAATGTATTTAATCTCGTTGTAGACAATCGAAATCTGTTGAGGCAATTTATACATGCAGTAAAGGAAAAGACCTGATCTGTGTTTACGAAGCATGCATTATAAGGTGCCAATTTACCAGATCAATACCAATACAACTTCAACGATTAGCAATCAAATACGTGAGCAAAGTGTACATCTATCAGTACAATCAATAATCACCCAAGAGATATAGAACAGATAATATTGTTACATCGATAAAGACAAAATCAGACGTAAACATGAACTTGATGTAAATAAGGGAACTCTCAATTGTACAGTACCATAATTGTACAGAAACTTAATTGGACAGAACCATCATTTTACGAAACCCTAATTGCTAAAATGAATATAAAGAATTACAACGGTGTTTATTCAGTGATAATATATTACCTCTAAGGTCGAATGCGAGTGTTAGTGTAAATGTTTTAATCAATTTGTTAACTCTATTTCCTTGAAGAAGTATTAGGAAATTCTTTTGTGTTTGAAATTTGAAAGAGAAGTTTTAATTATAACGAGGTTAACAAAACCTGATACAGCTTACCAAAAGGTCATATGGAGTGAGTTATTTCTATTATATCCGCCTTTAATAGCGATTATATCACTTCTACACAACAAAGCGATGCTATATTGTAAAAATTTTCCAAAAAAATTGATGCTTAACATCTACGAAATAGAAACAGGAAAATTTTCTAGAAATTTCCACCCTTCCGCAGCATTGGCGAATTTGAAACGAAAGCCAATGCCTCAAGAAACAATTTTACAACTTGAAAAAGATTCTTGTCAAATCATCATTACCACAAATTTTGTATTTAGTCAGAATAAACCGTTATTTATACCGTGTATTTATTTAGAAATAGCAAAATAACAGATCCCTGTTCAGAGTTAAGTATACTAATCGCCAGAACTACGTAAATATCAGAGATGGCGCTATAGGTATTAATTGAAATTAATGTTTATTTATTAACAGATGTTAAATAACTACAGGAAGCTTTAATACGTTAAACTAGCGGAACTAAAACAAAACAAGTAAACTTTTCAAATACAAAAGTGAACATGAGAGAAATAATTTTCGTATAACGTAACCTCGTACACGTCCTAAAAGAAAGTTGTATGTGAAGTAGAACTTAACCACAGTACAGGAATGATTTTGTATATCATTTAATCCATCATACTTATTAGTAAATGCCGTAAACACAGAAATTTTAAATCACTTAGTACAGAAAATAGAAACTAGTAATCTTAAAGCATATTACTAAATGTTTAAGTCAGAGATACTTATTTAAGGTCGCTTTTAGAAACAGTAAGCAGATAAAATAATACAATCGATCTTATATCGATTTTTGGACGTTACAAAATTTTTTAATAAGTGCTGTATAATTTGCGGTAAGTTTATTTGAAAAGCTATTATACAACAGTTTGAGGTGATTTCTCGTTCAGGTACTTTTTATTTACTTTACTTTACGTTTTACTTTAGTTTATTTATCCGCATAATTACTAACTAATTGCATTTCACCGTTAGTTGCTTTACGGTATAATTGTGTTCAACCAATAATGACACAATAACCTTTGTTACTATGAAGTGGAATTTTAATATCCACTAAACCAGCAAAGAAATTTATACATTTGGGAATTTTAATGCAACCGAATCCAGTTTTACTTCAGCTCCCACGTAAAATTTATACCAGGGAATTTTCCAAGCGCTGATTCAGCATGCCACCATTTCGGAACCTACAGAAGTATAGTTAATCAAATAAGGTATTTTATTTCTATTGATAATTCCATAAATTAGTTTTACTTAATTTAAATAATCGGTACTAACACTAGCTTTAAGATATTCTCATATAATCAAAATTAGGGTAGTTAATAAACCTTGCTATTGTCAACTCTTGTTAACTTTATATTCATAGTTTACTTGGTTTTCGATAAAACGAGTTGGCGCCCTTATATTTAATAATTTAGTTTCAGGTTGAAGCAACATCAATTTGTAAAGCAAACATATCTATATGTATATTTTTTTAAAGCAACATCTGATAAATATTTATGAACACTGCCTATCTTAATCTCAGACTTGAGCAAAAGGCACAAAACCTACTGGGTTATAACCAAACCTTTATCAGCGAAAATTGTAGCTTGAGGGGGTTGGTTTTGTTTTCTAGCGGCATAGGCTAATGGTTAATTCTAAGTTTCCGGGAAGGTCCAGGTCCTTTAGAAGGTTGTCCATAACGCTTACAGTAATAAGTGGCAATATGGCGTCTAAATTCTTGTTGAGACTTTGTGGGATGTGCGGTTCTATGGAGTTGCCATGTATTCTGCACGGAAGCGCCGATAATCCACGTAAATATACAACTCCACCATTTTTTACCTTTGTTTCCAATAGGATAAAGGCTGATATTTTGATCCATACAATCAACTCCTCCCATATATTGGTTGTATTGATTCATAACACAAGGAAGTGTAACGTTTATTTGCTGCTTCTGTGCTTTGGAATAGCGTTGCACTTTTTCATGCCAAAAGAAGTTGATGCAGTACAGACCACGGAATTGTCAACCTATTTTGTTAAAACAATATCAGTATCTTTTGTTGTAATGGAAACGGCACATAACCTCTTGTTTTTTTTTTTGGTTTTTCTTTAGAAGGTTGTGGACAGATCTTTGGGAATCTATTTTCTCGAATAGTGCCAGTAGCAGTGTAACCCCGAGAATTCAAATACGGCAGTAAAAGAAAGCCAGTGAAAAGGTTATCAAAATATACTGAAAAAGGCAATTGTTAAACGTCAGGTGTAAAGTCATCAATCATACTTACCAACGCTGTAGCGCATTTACAAAATCGTTCTTCATATTCTGAGTTCGATCTACCGTTTTTACCCTGATATATTTCGAAGTTAACAAGACAAACAGATGGCGTGCGTAAGGACCAAACCTCGTAACCGAAACGAAGCGATTTCCCTTTAATAAATGGTTCGCAGGCATGTTTTCCAAAGTAAGCAATCATACATTCGTCATATGATAAATGCTATTCAGGGTGAAAATGTTTTATCAAATTTGCTTTTACGTGGTCTGTAATGGGTCGAAGCTTCCACATTTTATGCTTTTCAGTGCCTTTTTTAAGACTGTCTTCAATATGAATAAACTGTAATATTTGTTGAAATCTGTTTTTTGCGCATGGAGTTCATTACCATAATGTTCTGAAGGTCTTCGTCAGTACTCCATAGGGTTCTAATTCGTGAATGATAATTATAAAAAGTCACAAGCAAAATTCCAATAAAAACTTTTAATTCAACAGTAATATTAGGGTTGGGTTTGCCTAAAAAAACAGCATATTTTTCAGGTTCATTACAAATATGTTGAAGCAAACCGTTATCAACAAATTTCTTAAACTGCTCGTGCGTCTTTATTCCACTGCAGTCTTCGTAATTTGCAGGCAGAAAAATCGGAATCATTGCAGAACAATTGTCTTCAATCCAAACAAATTTAGTATTCTTATCGGCGGGTGGAACTGGGGTTGTCGACTTTTTGTAAGCAAGTAGCAGTGTTAATAGATGATTGAGTGGAACTTGCTGGTTCACTGTCGGAAATGTCCAAGATATCTGTTACAATACTAGCACTCGAATTTTCCAAAACGCCGTACAAAATTTCATCTTGATCAAATTCCTCAAACTCACACTCCGACTCCTCTGAATTTGATTTCCACATAATTTGATCAATTGAATCAATACGCCTGCCAGACCCTAATAGTATCTGACAACCGGCTTTTAACTGTCCAGCGCAAACACTATCCGGCGTAGCTTCTTCATCTGGACCATCATCTTCACTACTTACAGTACCATCCCTGGAGGTTCTATGTATAATGCTTTAGGTTCGTCATCATCAGAAATTATTTCATCCAAATAATCCAATGTCTATTTTAGCGATATCTTTCTGTAAACAAAAAAAATGATATTTCAAGGTTAATTTAAAACAAAACCAGAAATAAAATGTGATAATTCTAATCAAACATTCAAAACTACTCCAATTCCACCATTTTGAGTGTTATACGGGCCCAACAAAATATTTTACAATAATTTACAACAAAAAGCCCACTATGATCCAACGATGCCATATGGCAACACTGAACAAAAAACTACTCAAAACTCATAAATATAAAATATACGAAAATACCACTGATTACTAAGTAATTTACAACTCTTTATCATGTAGAAAAATCAGACCAATATCAAAACCCAAGCATACTTACTTTTTCATGTAATTAGAAACTTGCATTTTCGACATTTTTATTTCATTCACTAAAATTACGACGCTATCACTATCAAACGACTGAAGACACTGAACTAGCTAAGTCATGTGGTTAGAAGGAACATCGAGAAGCGTTATAGTGTTGCTACTTCCACATTTTAATTAATTATAGGGAACCCGGATAAGTTTTTTATTTATATAAGTGTAACCTGTTGCTATATGACAACTCTGGGACAATTCCGGTTAATTTAAGTTTTGAATTTGTGTTACTATTGGTAATAGTATATAACATCACTCGAATTGTAAAAAGGGTTTTGCTGACGGATACAAAGATATAACTGGCGAGCTAGTTACCTTCTGGAGCCAGAAGAACCCGTTACCTTGCGTGTACTGTTATATAATTTATTTGTTTCTCATTTATGATGCAAACAGAACACAATTTTCGAATGTAAATAATGATACTAATTTGTAAAAAGTGACGACAGTCAACTTGTAAAAATGTCTCACTACCTTTGAAATAATTACTCTGATAACGGCGCTTATTGTTTATTTTAGCGTTTACTACTTTGCTAATACAACGTGAACAAGGTATGGTAGTCTCTAACTTGTAATAAATCAACAACTTTCTTCTCTAACCTGTAAATTTTTAACTAGTAGCTAGCTTGTTAAGATTGACTTTCAACGCCAATAAGCTGACTTGGTAAATTGACATTTACAAATGAGCAACAAATACCTGTAGCTATTTTTGCATCAAGAACTTAAAATGAGGTTTTTTAGGAGGAATTTATTGTTTCAGGGCGAGGCGTTAGCCGAGTCCGGAATAGCAAATGAGTCCTAAAAAATCTATTTTAGGTATGTGTTACAAACCATATTTTTTGTCTAAAATTTACCTAGAATACCTAACATCAATTTTATTCGAATAAAAGAACAAGGTACTTGATATAAAAATATTGTATTTATTTATTTTTGACATTGTTAGTGTTAACATAGACTTGTAATATCAATATGTATATTACTTAACTGTACTATTGGCATTTTTTTTAAAGTACCTAGTTTTTTTGACAAATTCGAATGATAGAACTGATAAACAAAAGAATTTTTAAAATATTGTCTACTGAATTATTTAAGATAATATAAAATGGTTGGCATGACGACTTTTAGGGACTAGGCCGAAAATAAACGGACTGAAATGGTAAATATCCATTTTTAGGAGCGTATACAAAAAAATATATTTACATTACGTTGGCATTTGAAGGCATTTCGTTTTTTCTCTCAATAATTAAATTTTGGTATATGTCGATGCTTTCTCTTTAGTACACATAATTACGAACGTCTGTGTAAATTGTGTAAAGGTATATTAGGGCTATTTTAGCCACATCAATTTTCGCGAACTGAACTTAATTAATTTCCGTTCTATCTACCTTGTAATGCAGTAAGTTTTACTCCCTTGTATAAGCTATCTGACGGTTTTTGATTACACTTTGTACATATTATATTTAATAGGGAAAGCCCCTGGTATTAAGAAACATCCAATATGATAATGAATTTTTTATCGTGTTGATTTAGAAATTAGTTAATATCGAGATATACGAGAAATACTGTTTTAGTTGGTTTTATGCTGAAGTTAATCAGATATTATTTAGTTTTATTAAATATACAAATAAATACAGCTGTTTATCGTTATTCAGATTACCTGTGGCATTAATGTACAACTTTCTCAATGTTTGTTGTATTTTAATTATTTAACCTACAAAATTGTGGACTAACAAATCAAACGCTTGATTGACTATACGTGGATATATTTCTTCCTCCTTCAATGTTAAAATGAGTTCTCAACCTATAGTAAGTTTCGTAACAGTGTACTATATATATATATATATATATATATATATATATATATATATATAACTTGTTTATTTGAACCTTTGATGGAAATGAAATTTGCAAGATAACATTCAATAATGGTAGTTTCTTAAAATTTCTAAACAACGTTGATAAATACTTGTTTATTATATGTGAACAATAATGTTCATAGGCTATTTCAAATGAAATTTAGTGTAATAATTTTTGTGCAATTTTAAAAATAAGAACTTATGAATTGTTGAGCTAGACCGAGGTGGAAACTAACAGTTTTAATGTTCAAATCTCGATCACTACACATTTTTGTTTGTTATAGATCATAAAAACGTATTTGAAAGTTAAAAAATAATTGTATCCAACAATGCTCATCTTCTGATATCACACAGTACAGATAAACCAAACATTACAAACAAGTGTTACCAGCACGTCAAACCAAGAAAGATCATCTCTCCTGGAATAACACGACTTAAAAGTTTTTAAATAGAATTACCAAATTATTCAACTTACTAACAAGAATAACGTACAAATTAAACACAAATGAAGATTATTTAGCACTAGTCAAATATGAAAACCATGGCGATACTAATATAGCGTTTCATATATACGTATAACCTCCTTTTCAATTAATTACTTAATTTTAAAAGCTTATTTAGTTTCGTATGAAAAACTTATATAAGAAGAAATATTTAATATTCAATTATCTTTAAAAAGGTTGTATGTAACGTTTGCCATAACGTTTGTGGTTTTTATGATATGTACTGCATTTTTATAGGCATTCCTTTTATTCTTCAGAATTTATTTACTATATTGCCCTACAGATAACATTCATCCAGGATATTGATCTGAAATTATATCGTTTTTAATAAAGGGCTCTTCAACTTTTACAATAAAATTAAATTGTAAATATATATTTACAAAATGTGCTTTAGCACAATCCATAAACTACGTTTATCTGTGGACAACTTTAACCACAGAACTGAGATATTTTAAAGACGACCCAAAACACAAAATTTCATTAAAATCGGTTACGTGTTGTTCAGGTTATCGTGGCTACAAACACAATCATACATGTGCACACACGCACACATGTACACATGTGCACACGCAGATACGCACACGCACTCACTCACGTGAACAAACACGCACAAATAAGCATAAACACACAAAGAAACGCACACACGCATACCCACGCACACATTCACACACACACACACACGCAGACACACACACTCACATACACACACGCACACACATACACACATACACACATCACACACATACACATACACACACACACACATACACACACACACACACACACACACACATACACACACAAAAACACACACACTAACACATACACGCACACACACACACATGTACATATTCACACACACACACACACACACACACACACACACACACACACACACACACACACACACACACACACACACACACACACACACAACACACACACACACACAGATACACACACACACACACACACACACACACACACACAGACGCACAACGAAACATGCACACACACTCGCGCAAACCTACTCACACACGTACACACTCAGCAGCACGCACATACGCGCTGTCATCACACACGACACACACACAGTACACACGAGCGCATGATCACACACACATACACACGCACACACGTACACACACGCACACACGCACGCGCACACGCATGCGCTCGCACGAGCATATATACACACACTCGTAGAATGGGATAAGTTGATTAGCGATAGTGAAAGTAATGTCGATTGCCTAACCTGCACTATACCCATATTTGTACTTTGGAAGGTAATAATACTATATTTTGTTACATCGGGCGTTCACCTAAAAGATATGATAAGCAATAGTCAGAAGCATAGCAGCGAGAGACGCCGCATGAGTTTGATAGAAATTAGAAGAATTTAAACATAAATGATGATTATTCATAAATATTATATAACCTGTTTCAATTAGTTAAACTAATTTTCAATGCCCATTTAGTTAAATATGCAAAACTTGCATAAGGCGAAATTTCTGGTATTCAACTATCTTTAAAAAAGTTGTATATAATTTTTGCTATAACGTTTATGGCTCTTCCAATATTTACAGAGGTGTTATAAGTACTCCTTTTATTTTTCAAAATTTATTTATTTTGTTACTCTACAGACAACTTTTATCAAGGAAATGAATCTGAAATTATGTTGCCTTCAATAAAGAGCTCCTCAACTTTTGAAATGAAATTATTGGTTTTCGATATATTTACAAAATGTGCTTTAGCACGATCCATAAGATGCTTTTATTTGTGAATAATTTTAACCAAAATTTCACTAAATTAAAAATAACCGTAAATATAAAATTTCATTAAAGCCCGTGACGCTTTTTTGGGATATCGTGCCTACAGACACAAACAGATACACGCGCGCACACACATGCACTCAATGACACACATACGCACACACACATGCACCACACACACACATGCACACACACACACACACACACACACACACACACACACACACACACACACGCACATACACACGCATATAGGACACACACGCACATATACATACAAGCACAAACGCGCACATACGATTTAGCGATATAGAGAGAAATGTTGATTATTTAACCTACACTACAGACTTCAAACGTGTTGTTAATAATTCACCTCTCTGTAGGCAACTAACGTGCATTTCGTGCCATGTGTGCTTCATATCATAGCTGCATTAAAACATAATTTACTTATTTAAAGAGGAGCCTTCCACGCATATCGTTTGCACATTCAGTTTCAGACATGTTCATGCGCAAAGACATTTTGAGAGCGTTGCTTTTTGTGCGATACTGAAAGGTAGTAGAGCATCCATTTTTGCTCTGTTAAATATTTTTTAAAAAAAGTGCTATATAATTTGATGGTAAGTTATTTTAAACTATTATATAAAAGTTTGAGACGTTTGCATTTCAGGCACTCTTACTTTCACGTTTACTTTTTATTTTTTACTTTTAACTTCACCTTTATTGTTACTTTTCACACATATACACATCTACGCAATTAATTATTTTACCGTTAATCCAATTTACGGTATGAGTATGATTGATCAAGTGTGTGATTTATTCATTTGGGAGTTATAAAGCACATAAATCTATTTATTTATTTCAACCCTGAAGTAATATAACGCAACAGTTTCCAAAACGCTTACCCAGCATGCAGCGATTTCGTTATCTACATTGTGACCAAGAATAAGGTATTCTGATTCATTAATCACTCTTCAATTATTTATTCATTAGGTTGTAGCGTTCCTAACATTAGCATTAAGATATTTCCGTTTATAATTAAACATAGGTTGTCTAATAAAATTTGTTATTATATAAACTTTCTTTTAACTTTATTGTATAATGGTTTACTTGTTTATTCTAAATTTAAAAACAAGTTGGTGTCCGAGTATTTAACAATTAGTTTCAGGAAGAAGCAACCCCGATTTTAATATTTTTTGGTTGATAAGGCAAATCGATAATTTTATGAACCTGGCCCACTTTAATCTACAACTGAGCATAAGACATAAAATCTTCTAGTTATTACACAAACTGTTAAATAGCTAAAATTTGTATCCATGGGAGTAGAAGTATACTTATAGAACCTCAAGGGCTGTACAATATGTATTAGTATTTTGGTCTATTTTTTACATCGGGCCTTTACCTCAAACATAGTATAAGCAATAATCAGAAGTATAGCAGAGAGAGACGCCGCATGAGTTTGGTAGTAATTAGAACTTTTGTTTAGTAAACCGCTGCTTTTGCGTTAAAGATTACAAACCATTCTTTCGGGCCTCTTTTTTGTTACTATTCTGATTGCCGTTTATTCTGTGCCTTTACATGTGGTGAAAATTAAACTAATTACTGTTACGTAGTCTTGGAGTTTCAATTCAATCGAGTGAGTAGAATGCAAAATATCACGCAAATTGAAGTTTATTTATACAGACAAAGGATTTTTGTATCCAAAATCTATGAATACAATAATGAATCCGGGACGATGTTCTAGATACGTAAATTCATCCGACGTGAACCACCAGTATAATGTTCGTATTTATTAGTGTGTTGGTAATTTTATTTACAACTTGATTAAAGCTGTAAATGGAAATTTTTATATTGGAAAAGAAATGGTTTACTCTATCTTGAATCAACAATACCGTTAGGTAATGCACTCCCCGCATTAATGTCTCAAGCGTATTCTGGTATAGTATTAAGCAATGTTTACAGCTGTTATAAAAAAACAATGATATAAACACTATGGGATGTACATATTAACTCACCCACGATATGTTCCAATTGATATAATATAATCAAATACATCCTGCTGCAAAATTTCAAAAACTTTTCAGATCGTGGCTTTTTTTACAATGAAAAACATGATCCACTTAGTGTAAATGTATTTGTTGTTGGTGGAGGAAGATGGAAAACTTTAATAAATTATCGCTCGCATTTTTATTTGCAAAATAAAGATTATGCTCGATACTTTATTAATATGTGCAGATAGACTTAAAGGTGAATTAAAGGAATTTGAAGTGTGTAATGTAGTATTAGATGCTAAAACACTCCCAATAAATTTCAGCAATAACGTCATGTGCGTCTGAAGTTGATTTTAGTACGTTACTAAGATGGATGAAAGTATGTATTGCATTATCAATGCGAACTTAGCTTCATTTTTACGGATCAAATTGTTTGGTAAATCTCACACCCATTTTTTTTACAAAACTCGTCAGAGATACAATAGATTTTCGTGAGAAACACAATAAGACTTAGCAGCACAAGTCTTCATTTTCTTTTCTGCAGGTTTAGAAACAACACACTCCACTTTATACTTTTGTTTGTATGAGTTGGCAGTAAACCCCAAAATTCAGAAAAAGGTACGACGAGAAATTAATAATGTGATAAATATGTACAACGGTGAAGTAACCTATGAAGCATGATCTAATATGCAATATACAAACCAAGTACTCGAATGTAAATATAATTAATATAGTTAGGCATATTTAAAATCTAATTTTAGAAAGTTTACGCAAATGTCTAACGGTTACATTCATTGGCAGGAAGTGTGGACAAAGTTGTAAAATTCCGGACACTAGTCTTATTTTAGATAAAAGTATATAATTATCCTTAAATAAAGAAAACTAGAACTCCAATTGAGATAAAACCAAATACCTTCACGTTAGCTTCTAAGCACGACATTCCTTTGAATATAAAAAGAATAGCAATGTCAAAATGTCTACATAGAAATTGTTTAATACATTTTATACAAAGGTTTTGCTTTAATTTTTATTTAGAGAATACCAAGGCAAGTAAAAGTTTCTGTGTTATAAGTGTTTTGTAACTGTGGTTTCATATTAGTCGAGTTGATCGGCCTATTTCCACAGTTTTGCTTTTAAGGCGACGTTTTGTAAGCGGACTCTGCTTTCATCATCAGACTTAGTCCCGAAAAGGACCGTTTTCGCACTTGAGTCGATTTTACGTGACGTGATTTTTTACCAAGCATTTGACTACTCTCAAATTCAAACTTTGGTACCTTCACTTACAAGTCACCTTTACCGCTGAGCCACTGACTAATACAATATATATATATATATATATATATATATATATATATATATATATATATATATATATTTTTTCGTGGTTGCGCAGCAGTTAGTTGCGCATGTTGCGACGTAACCTATTGCACAAGTGTATTGCGAATCTTCGCGCATTATTGGAATCCATATGGTTCATCCACACTACGGTTTAGTGCATTTTCTAGAACGCTCAGAATACTAACAAAACCAAACCACGCAATGAAGATCAAATTCAAATTTGTATTCAACCTACCATGCGTATGCAGAGCATACATAGTAGAGCAGTAAACGACTCAAAGTGAGAACACAGGAACTTAAGAACAAGCCGCAAGGGCGAAATAGAAAAATCAGAATCGCCGAGCATATCTGAAACAAAGACCAGCGCATCAGATGGGATAACATACAGATAACGGCAAAGGACGAGAATGCAACTCGCCGGAAACTCAAAGAAGCCAGATACATCGGACTATCAGAAAATCCATTAACCCAAGCTAGTGTAGAAATGAAACCCAAATGGATCCCAATAATCCCAATAATATATATATATATATATATATATATATATATATATATAAGTTGTTCAGTGGCTCAGCGATAAAGGTGACAGACTTATAATGAAAGGTACCAAAGTTCGATACTGAGAGTACTCAAGTGCTTGGGAAAAATCATAACAAACGAAATCGACTCAAGTGCAAAGCATCCTTCTCAGACTAAGTGATGACTCCGAAGTCGCGTCAAAAGCAAAACTGTGAAATACAATCAATTCAACTAAATCTAAAGGTTTATAAATGTGTATATACATTATATATATATATATATATATATATATATATATATATATATATATATATATATATAGCCATATTTAAGGTCATTGACTACGACATATTAACAGTCATAAAATAATGAATATGATTGTACATATGACAAAACGTAAATACGAATTTTTAGATTGTCCACAATATACCTTTATATGTGCAGTATATACAGATTGGTTCTTGTCATCACGCTGCAGAGGTCTTTATACACAGCTCGTCTGAATATACTAACGTCTTGATGCAAGTAGTGGCAGCTATATTCGGGCTCTTTAAGGGCTACTTCGTATATACCAAATGAGTTCGAAATTGAAACATTGATTTATTTGCAAATTATTATGTTAAGAAACGGCCACAGGATGCAATAAACAAAAATAAATATGATTTGTTTTAAGAAAGAAATGTCCAAAAATGAAACTATTGAAATGTAAATTGTTAATTGTTAGTTTAAACTATTCTTTTGTAATTGTGACATGCAATAAAATTTAGATAACAATCAGTTTGAAACCAGTTAGTGTAGAAATAATATAAGAATAGTGAAAATTACACACAATCAATTCAAAGATATGTGTCTACCTGCGTAAGACGATTAGACAAAAGACCTTTGTCTAATGCTTAAATTATTTCGATTGAGGGAATATATAATTATTCACAAAACTAATACAAAAAAACCAGTATCAGATGTTTTAGGATTATTTTTTTCAGTTTGAAGTGCAGAAAAAAACAATATTAAATTAAACTAATTCTTACTTGATCTTCACTTACATGTGAGATAAGTTTCACGTAAATGCTACATTTTATATTGTAGTTGTCAAGATTTCAATTTTAATGCTAAATTCAGGTTACTTTCTTAAAATTAAATTTTTTTCGCAATGCCATTTTAAAAGAGATTTAATTTCTCACATAACCCATGGGCGATTTTTACTCTCCGTGATATTTAAACGTGTTAATATGATTCTCAGCGGACGCCAGAAGTGTTGCCGAAATACAAAGCATGCTATGGCCAGTACATAAATCTTCATCTGTCAGACATATGTTGTAGTCAAATCAAACGGATTTACCAACGTTTTTTGTAAAACTATGAAGCTTCCTGCTTGGTAGCGAGTGTCACTATATGTATAAAATAATTGCCTTTGTATACAATATTTATAATGTTGAACTAGGTTAATTTATAGTAAAAGCAAGCACCGGTAATTTCGAATATCAGCGCACTCTACAAAGCCCCAAATAAAAAACTAAAAGCAAGAATATTAAGTTAAATTACTGCCCTTGACATCAGAATTGTTTAGTCTTCTTAGGTTCGAACGTTCTAATTTTCAAACCCTTGAAATTAATGTTTATACTATATTTGAAACTTCTCTGGAACAAACATAAAATCAGCTTTTTTGACATCCACTAAATCTACCATTTTGCCATAAATTACTATTAAATAAATCAAGTAATGCCTACATTTCAAAATTTTTTATTGTTTTGCTAGAAATGAATGATAGAAAAGCGTTCGAAAAAAACTTTAAACTATACGTAAGTTATTATATATAATTCACTTATAAAAATTCGCCTGTTAAATCAAAATGTTCACAAGTTAAATTTTCTCGTAAAATATTTGTAACATTGCTCACTTATATAATAAACCATTATTATCTTTTACTTTATGAATTTCTAAAAAAAACTGAATTGGTATTCAATTGAAATATGAAAATGTAAACTTTCACCATTAACACTCATAATAAAATACTTATCTTTTTGGGATTTTTAATGGTGTACTTTAAATTATACAATCTAAACGTTTCGATAACACTTACAGTTATCTTCGTCAGTAGTAATGTTAGTTAAAAATTGTTAAAGATGTAGTAAACAATTTTGTCAAATTTGAAAAATTCAAACATAAACATAAGCCTGCTATTAATATAACAGTTTGAGAAACGTATAAGCCAACTATAAAATTGTAGTAAAGAATAACTAGGTCATTAAAATTAAATATTGTTAAACTGCCTCAAAGATGACAAACCAGAACACTCTCTACGACGAAAGCTAACAATGAAATTTGCCAGCCAAAAAACACATTTAACAAAATTTAATCGAGTTATGATGTAAGTGTAAAGTTGTGAAAAACTTCAATTTTAAAATGATAGAAGCATTCACAAATCCAAACATTACATCAAAAAATAACCCAGTTAAATCTAACAAAGAGATATCTTTATCAATAATTGGAAGTGTTATTAACAATGAAAAGCACAATGCAGAACGTTCTTTGTAATTTTTAATTTCAATTTAATTTCAACTACTTATGTTAAATTATAGTGCTGTGGAAATTTAACATATAATTGATAAAGCATTTGCTTCAAGGTCTAGGAAAAACACAGCAAAAACCTAGACATACCAAAAGTTGAAAACAAATTAAAATCAAGGCGTATCATTATGCTCTTTTTAATTATAAGATGCCAAAACCTATTTAAACGGAGATTTTCTTCTTGTCTATTAAAATTATTCGGGTGTTTATATATTTCAATAGCTTCACGTTGCAAACGAACATAATAATGGGTTTGTCTTGACAATATTTTCATATTGTCAAATTGAATGTCATGATTTAAATTATTCAGGGCATGGTCAGCCACAGCAGACCTCTCTGGTTGACCCAATCTACAAAATCTCATATGTTCTTTGCGTCTTGTATCAAAGCTACGTTTTGTGGTCCCGATGTATACTTTTCCACATGAACAAGATAACTTATACACTCCGGAAGATGATAAAGGGCTTGACACATCTTTAGGTGATCTTAAATGTTCTTTAATTTTTCTTGTAGGTTTAAAAATAGTCCTAATGTCATGTTTGATTAGGATTTTTCAATTCTATTTGTAACATTAGCTATAAAAGGAAGAAAAGCAGTACCAACATTAAGAACTGGTTTTTCTTTAAGGTTACGCCTAGAAGGTGTAATAACATTATTAATATCTGTAAGTGAATATCCATTATCTTGTAAGGATTTTCTTAAATATTTATATTCATCATTCAAAAATTCAGGGTCACAAAGCAAAATTATTATGTTCGTTTGCAACGTGAAGCTATTGAAATATATAAACACCGAATAATTTTAATAGACAAGAAGAAAATCTCCGTTTAAATAGGTTTTGGCATCTTATAATTAAAAGAGCATAATGATACGCCTTGATTTTAATTTGTTTTCAACTTTTGGTATGTCTAGGTTTTTTGCTGTGTTTTCCTAGACCTTGAAGCAAATGCTTTATCAATTATATGTTAAATTTCCACAGCACTATAATTTAACATAAGTAGTTGAAATTAAATTGAAATTAAAATTACAAAGAACGTTCTGCATTGTGCTTTTCATTGTTAATAACACTTCAATTATTGATAAAGATATCTCTTTGTTAGATTTAACTGGGTTATTTTTGATGTAATGTTTGGATTTGTGAATGCTTCTATCATTTTAAAATTGAAGTTTTTCACAACTTACACTTATCATAACTCGATTAAATTTTGTTAAATGTGTTTTTGGCTGGCAAATTTCATTGTTAGCTTTCGTCGTAGAGTGTTCTGGTTTGTCATCTTTGAGGCAGTTTAACAATATTTAATTTTAATGACCTAGTTATTCTTTACTACAATTTTATAGTTGGCTTATACGTTTCTCAAACTGTTATATTAATAGCAGGCTTATGTTTATGTTTGAATTTTTCAAATTTGACAAAATTGTTTACTACATCTTTAACAATTTTAACTAACATTACTACTGACGAAGATAACTGTAAGTGTTATCGAAACGTTTAGATTGTATAATTTAAATACACCATTAAAAAATCCCAAAAGATAAGTATTTTATTATGTATTCAATTGGTCCATTTTTTGTGCAACCACCATTACGATAAGAAATATAGGTTTATATTGTTATTCTATTCAGTAGCATTAATCCAAAAATGAAATATAAAGATATTAACACCGTATCGGAAAGGTTAAATAATCGTGTTTAATATAGCTTCTTGTCCATGTTCACTATGTTGAAAAAATTAACCATCACAAATGTTCCGGTACATTTTTAAATTATCATTATTTGATACTTAATTAGCGCAAAATATCAAAAACATAGCATAGCACATGTAACATTTAATACTTCTTAATCTTAAGGACTAAATGATATACCATTTAAAAACTTTCCGTTAATGACAATGCATTTTATTTATTACAATGAATAATGGGTTTAAGTTAAAAAAATGAATGTAAGTATTGGGTTAAACCAAAGTGCTAATTGCAAACAAGTAGTAAGCTTTAGAGATGACAACGATTTATTTTTATTATCTACCTTTACAAAACTGCTTATAACAGAACGAACAAACATCCAGCAAGTGTATTTATTGTTTCGAATATTGTGCAATCATAGATAAATTTATTATTGTTAATAGTACTAACAACAACTTTAAAACATTACTAAATTAAAATAATCGATTGGACGTGTCACTTTGATTTTTAATTGCTGTTGGGATGAAAGAAGTATTATTTTAATTTTA